>JAJOOH010001692.1:0-50074 GCA_029582605.1 Solanum gracilifrons | reverse complement strand
AGTACTCATGTTTAGAGGTGGTGTTGGACAAAGTTGTGTATTATGCTTGAGCTTGACTCATCTATGGTATTTTTGTATCGTTCTTCTTTTTGTTTCTCTTGCTCCCTTAGTCCCGATTCCCCCCTTAATTATGCTTATAGCTTCTGGTCATTTTAATTGCTTCCGTGACCAATGATGTGTAAGATACGCTATGAGGCTTGTTTGGGGTTCCTTCGGGTTCCCCATTCGCCGGTCACGTCTAGGCCCTAGGCTTGGGTCGTGACAATAATTCAAATAAGAAATGATGTAAAGACTTTTAATAAAGCCTCTACCTCTAAAACTAAGACAGAAGTAGATTTAACTATGGCTACTCCTGTGCAACGGCCCTATGAGATTTCCGATTTCAAATTCAAATCGATTTATGATTTCGAAGAACTTCTTGATTAAAAAAATTCTGAATTTAGTGCAAAACCCATAGATATGTCTGAATGTTTTACTGATGAAATGGAAAACACTTTTGATTTTAAAAATCACGTTTCTTTATATTTTAATAAACTTCGTGGTTATCCTAAGAAGAATAGTGGTAATACTACTAAATTTGCTCATAAACCTAGTATGCAAACTTATTATTATTCTAGATCAACTCCTCAAGATGTGCTTATAAAGGAACGGGATTGGAATCAGACTAATACCTCTTATAGTGGGTCTGAAATTTATGAATGGAATCTTGATGGCTTGGCTGATAGACAGTTAACTATTCATGTTCATAGAATGCTTATGTATGCAACTATCTGTAGAAGTTTTATAAATTCATATAGAAATATTTGCAAAATGATAATTGCAGGCTTTACTGGCCAACTTCGAGGCTGGTAGGATAATTATATGAGCATCGAGGCTAAAGCGGTGGTTATTAATGCTACTTTTGATGCTGAAGTTGATAACTTATTCATGGCTCTAGTAAAAAATAGAGAAGACGCGGTTTATACCTTAGTCTTAACCATTCTAGAGCATTTCAATGGTAGATTTACCAATCATTATGAGTGTCACGCCCCCAACTCGAGGGGCGCAACTGCCTTCTAATGCAAAAACTCAGGCCCGAGCCGACCCTGCTGAACCATTTGCTACTAGCGCATGGCAGCCACACGCAATCAAGAAATCAAACAAGTATATCTCGGCTTAAAACTAAGCCATCGTCCGGCAAAGCCCCTGCCAACTGATCTATAAAAGAAACAGCTATTTCCAGGAGATCATATAAATAAATAGCCAAATAGCACAGAAGTCCTAATTGGGCTGTCGAGGCCACCATGATATCTATACCAAAACTAAAAGCATGTATATATCAATACAATACATCAAACATCTCACAAGCTACAGCAAACCAACCACGTAGGCCAGTATGGCCATAACGTAGCTATACACCCCACACACTAGTCTACAAGCCTTTAAGAATAGTAAAGATTAGTGGGAAAGGGCCCCACCCTACTCATAAAGATATATGCAACAAAAGGTAACAAACCTCCCAATTCTGGCAGCTCCGGAGGAAAGGGGCTAGCCAACCGGATAAAAGTCAATCCTGCTGCTCAGGAGGTCTACTCAGTCGTCTGTCAGGACATGCATGCATGAATGCAGCGCCCCCAGGCAATGGGGCGCCAGTACAAAATAATGTAAAGAGTATGAAAGGCAATAGTCTATGATGAGGTATCTTGATATACTGGAATAATCTGATAAATAAATCAAGGATAAGATAAGTGTACTGACCTGCTCCTAAATCTAAACTTATCAAAAATAATAAAACAACAGCCTAACCAAGCCCCCATAAGCTCGGCAGGTACAAACAGCACACAAGACCCCCTACTCAGACCCCCATATGCCCGGAAGGTGCCAATCAGCCTATATACCCCTACCAGTAGTCTCCTAGCCCCGTAGGCAATCACATAGCCCTTTTAGGCATTAATATAGCCCCGTAGGCTACACATAGCTCTCTTAGGCATCAACGTAGCTTATAGACAACTCCTAGCCCTCTTAGGCAACAACATGGCCCTGTAGGAAGCACATAGCCTTCTTAGGCGTCAATATAGCCGTGTAGGCAACTCATAGCCTTTCTAGGCACAATATAGTCCTATTAGACAACATCATAGCCCCCATAGGCAGTTCGTAGCTCAACAGCTAACCACAATAGCCCCAAGGGAAACAACAAACAATTAACTATGTTGAAGGCGAGCAATTTAGCTATAAGCAATATATATATGAATAATCTCCAAGTTGTTCTTAAGTTAGGGTCTTTCTTAACAGATCGTGAGTCCCTAAAATGAGGGGTTATAACCACCCAAGAAGCCAACCATTCACAATTGCATCTACAAGATCACCAACGTTAACTACATCTAAGGAAACATGTCGAACGAAGGGAATAACCTTAACATACCTTTTCAATGAATGCTCGAAAGACCGTAGTTCCTTCACGAAAGTTGTTCCTTATGTCCTAAGCTTTGCAAACACTATATATACATAGTTGGTATGCACCTATAAATAGTTTATAATTAATCTTATATCTGCAGATTTTCCATATTAGCCCAACTTGTCGAAACGTCCGTAGAAATTCATAAAAACAATCATTAAAGAGTACCGAGATGATTACCTTAGTTATCCAAGTTAAAACCTTGAAGAAACACCAATAATTACAAATTTATATCTTCAAAAACCAGCTCCAAACACAGCAAATAGAAGGGAAAAATGATTGCCATGTGTAGGGATTACGTTTCTAGGAACGGGGGCAATCTTTAATGGTAGAAATAGTCAAAACTAACCTTCATTATGCTAGGACTCCATAGAAACCCTCTCCTAAGCTTTCTTTCTGGTTTTGGAACTGAAATGAACTGTTTCCATGGCTAAAAACGTTAAATAACCGACATACCATATTTCTTTACCCGACCCGGATTCTGCCCTGGCAGTCCCTAGTAAAACCCTCATAACTTTTTACTCGGATGTCCGTTTGATACGGGATTTTGTGCATTGCAAACTTGACTCGTAAGCCTTCGATTTAATTGGTAATAGGCCTTCTAACTCTTTATATATTGGGAGAAAACATCCAATACATTTGACCCAAATTTCAAAGAAATCTTTAAAAAGGAACTTATGATAACTTTCGCCAACTTTTATTTTGCCACTTACTTAACTTCAAAAGTTGAGATAAAACCCTTGAACACTTAAAACATGACATACCACATCCTTTTTAATTTTTTACTCACCCTCTTTGTCTTTCCACGAAGGTACGAGTTAATTTAGATGTTTTGGAAAAGTCGGGGTGTTACAATGAGACTGTTCGTACCCTATTAAATGGTCTACGATGTAGAACCTTGGGAGAATTTAGATGGTATAAAGATACTTCTATGAGTAGGATGATGGAACTGCCCGAAAACAGTTATGAACATTAGAAAGCTAAGTTTATAGATGGCCTTCCCTCGTTATTTGCCGAGCGAGTTCAGAAGATTCTAAGGAATACGGTTGGAGAAATCCCTTATAAGGATTATACTTATGGAAAGCTTATAGGAGTTTGCACTCAAGAAGGGATAAATTTGTGCAATGAATTAAAGTTATCTAGACAGCTTAAGATAGATAAGCTTAGAGAAAGATCTCAGCTAGGAGACTTCTGTACCCAGTTTGATTTACCTAATAATTCTGTTGATAGCAAGAAGACCAAACATAGAGATTCTAGAGGCTCCAATCACGATGAACCTTATAGAAATAGAAGGTTTAAACATAGACATAGATCTAAGGAAGAGCGAGACAATAGAAAATCCTTTTGCTAGTCTAATAGATTTACCAAAAATGGGTCTAAGCGAGAGGTTGCCAAGATTAAGTGTTATAAATGTGAAAACTTAGGTCACATAACACCCAATTGCATGCTTGAAAAACTGAAAATCCTAGAACTTGATGAAGCGGTTCATGATAAGATTTATAGTTTCTTATACACTTCAGGTTCAGAATTTGATTATGCTTCTGATTCTGGTTCAGAAGAAGAAATTGAGTTACCTGAATTATCTGATAATAATCAGCATAATGATAATCAACTTGCTAATATTTGTAATACTTGTCAAGGTAATACTTGCTTATGTGAAAATGATGAGTTCTTTTATAAACTGCAATCTCAATTTGAAGATTTGAATTTAAACACTATTACTTCTGATAATGTGATAGAACTTCTAAAAGAAGTTACTGATAACAATCTTCGTAAAAAAAATTATTCAATTAGCTTTAAAAAATTCACAGAAAAAGAATGATTTTGAATATGAATATTATGCTCCTTATTCTTTGTCTGAAGTTAATAACAGATTTAGTAAACAAACTATTTCTACAAGAAATTCTTCTTTTGATGATTTAAAAGATGAAATTGAGAATTTAAAAAATGATATTAAATCTATTAAACAAAATCAAATGATTTGTGATCATCGTCTTACTCAGATTGAAACTATTAATAATAAAGGGAAAAATATTGCTGAAGAAAATACTCTTGCAAAACCTTTTAATATTGATCCTAGACAAGGAATGTTTTTAGGAATGATACAGATTGTTACTTCTCATAAATGGTATGTTAAATGCACCATATTGATTGATAATCATTTTTCCATAACTAATGTTGTTATGATTGATAGTGGAGCCGATGTTAGTTGTATTCAAGAAGGTCTTGTACCTACTAAGCATTTTGAAAAAACAACTCATATGGTTAAATCTTCTTCTGGACATACTTTAGATATAAAGTATAAATTGCCTAATACGCGTATTCGCCAAAATAAAGCTTGCATTCCGCATTTCTTTTTCTTGGTTAAAAATCAGTTATACCCTCCAATTATACTTGGAACACCTTTTATAAATGCTATTTATCCATTCACTAGCATAAATGCTAAGGGTTTTTCTGCTACTTATGAAGATCGGAATATTAGTTATACTTTTATCACTGACCGATTTCTCGTGGTATTAATGCTTTAATTGATATGAAGCAAAAGCATGTTGATTCTCTACATCTTGAATTGTTTAGTATAAATATATTTGATACTTTGAAATCCATCAAAGTACAAGAAAAAATTAAATTAATTTATGAACAAATTACCATTGATATTTGTGTTGATCATCCTAGTTCTTTTTGGAATCGAAAAAAGCATATTGTTACTCTTCTAAATGAAGAAAATTTCTTAGAGGATGATATTCCTACTAAATCATGTCCTTGTCAGATGAACGCCGAATTGGTAGAATTCTGCAGAAAGGAAATTGATAACTTGTTACAAAAGGGTTTGATAAAACCTTCGAAATCATTTTGGTCTTGCACTGCATTTTATGTTAACAATGCAGCTGAAAGGGAATGAGGTATCCCCAGGTTGGTTATAAATTATAAACCTTTGAACAAAAATTTAAAATGGATTAGGTATCCTATTTCGAATAAAAGAGATTTATTGTCAAGATTATATGAAGCTAATATATTTTCAAAATTTGATTTAAAATCAGGATATTGACAAATTCAAATATTTAAAAAACATTCTTATAGAACTGCTTTAAATGTCCCATTTGGACAATACGAATGGAATGTTATGCCATTTGGTTTGAAAAATACTCCTTCTGAATTTCAGAAAATTATGAATGATATTTTCAACCCCTATTTGGATTTCATCATTGTATATATTGACGACATTTTGGTTTACTCAAAGATTCTTGAAATGCATACCAAGCATTTAGACATTTTCAAGAAAATTGTTTTACAAAATGATTTGGTGATTTCTAAATCAAAGATGAGTTTATTTCAAACTAATGTAAGATTTTTAGGATATCTTATTTGTCAAGGGAAGGTTACGCCAATTAAACAATCGATTGAGTTTGCTTCAAAGTTTCCTGATGTTATTACTAACAGGACTCAATTGCAAAGATTTTTGGAAAGTTTGAATTATATATCTCCCTTTTATAAAATTTATCTCGTGATTTGGCCCCCTTATATGACCGGATAAAAAAGGATCATAAATCACCTTGGACTGATAGTCACACCACTTTGGTAAAGAATATAAAAATCTGTGTTCAATCTTTACCTTGTTTAACTCTTGCCAACCCTGCTTGGCAAAAGATTATTGAGACAGATGCGTCGAATATTGGTTATGGTGGAATATTGTAACAAATCAATCCCCATGACAGAAATGAATACTTTATTAGATTTTATTCTGGAAAATGGAATGATGCCCAAAAGAAACATGCTACGGTGGCTCACGAAATGTTGACCATCGTTAAATGCATATTAAAATTTCAAGATGATTTATATAATCAAAAGTCTTTAATAAAAATCGATGCACAATCTGTGATGTATATGTTTGATAAAGATTTTAAACATGATGCATCAAAATTGATTTTTGCTAGGTGGCAGGCTTAGTTAGCTACTTTTGCTTTTGAAATTCATTATAAAAAGGGAAGTAATAACTCTCTCCCAGATTTCTTATATAGAGAATATCTATTTTCACAATGAGTTTTTTGTCTCCCCTCTTTACTGATAAAACTTTAGTTACTATACTGAAAGTGATTCCTCTAAATCGAGATGTGCATGAAATCATCCTGTGTAAAATTATAGATCATATGGTGATGGGCATATTCTCTATTCATAATATCGAAGTAATCAACAATTTTGACGATTATTATCGTAATTACTATGATTTATATTATGAAGTATTCGAATGAAACAAAGTGTTTTATATGCAGAATGGACCCTCCTTGGGTAACCAAGGGTCGATGCAGGGGTAATAACCCACGAGGAAGGGGAAGATCATCCCCAGGATCATCATCAGGATCGTCATACGGATCCTCTTCTAACTTCCCAATTCTTCCAAAGAGGAGGAATGAGTTTGATAAACTTAAACTCCACAACCTTTCAAAATACGGCGTCTTCGTCAGTACATCTGGAAGATATTCCAGAGAATAGCCCGTTATAAGCTCAACTACAGGAATATTTGTCTCAGAAGCAAAGTGATACTTGTGCCTCAATAGCTAAAGAAGAAATTGATGATATCAAATCTTTTGAAAAAGTGTCAAAGAAAGAAATGATATTTTTTTAGAAAACTCTGAAATCCAGAGAAAAGAAGAACCCTGGAAGATATTCCAGCGATACTTGATTAACGGATTATATTTTCTGGGTTAGTCATACAAAATCCAATCTTATTATGAGACCATTTTGATAAATACTGGTAGTGTTGAATTTCAGCACTTCTCAAGGTATAGCACCAACGAGAATGTTTATAACTTCTCCAAGATGATTGTTAAGTAGATTATTTCCATTGAAGATTGGGGTATGTCCACAATGAAAGAAAGGCAGATCAGCCTAAATAAAGCCCCTATGAGTTTCACCTATTGGGACTATATTAATGTTTTTCATAAAGTTCTCTACTATAATAATGAGAGACATAAGCATACTTGGTTAATTAAAATTTATGCAAAGATATTTGCAGGACCAATTCCTAATTGGTTTTTAAATTAGTGGTCATACCATGGTCCGACTATAAAAATATTACCGGATTCATTTCTAAAGTTATACAAGGAATGGGTTAAAGTTTTTCCAGACCCTAAAAGGGAATAATTGCTGATAGCTCGGTCAGGCACATTGCTAGAAAAATCTTTGTTCAAGATGGAGATAAAGAAGCTATGATCATTGGAAGAAGTCAAGAGAAGTTTGCTTCTGAACATCACTCAATATGAGAAATCAGACACTTCTATGAGAAGTGAGACCAGCGAAGACGCAATAGATGATATCCAAGAAGCTCAACATGTTGAAGCAACTGTATCAGAAGATGCTCTGAAGAAGGCGGAAGATTTCCTCCGAAAAATGAAAGAAAAAGAAAAATAGAGATCAGCCTCTCTACAGCACTAATACAACATCAACAGTAGATACATTGTTGATTTAAAGTAGATACACTATTTAGGGGACAGAAGGGACCCATTATTACTGTACAAAGATACCTTATGTTTTTTTTTAAATTCTATAAATAGGTTTGTCTTTCATTTCTTTAGAGGCAGGTTTCAGAAAACCCTCTCTCTCTCTTTATCTCTCTAAATTGTAAAGCTCTCTCTTGTAAAGTTCACAGTTCGCCGGATACTTACCGGAGTTAATAAAGTGTATAGTTCTCTACTAGGCCTTGGATTCGGCCACCCTTTTAAGGTACCATTTTATTTCTGTTTAATTCTTTTAATCTTATTTCTCATATCTAGAGCCGCGACTATGTCCGGCTAAAGGATTCATATCTATGTCGGATATCTAACTTCACTTTTATAGCTACCATGAAAGATCTAGACTTATCTAAATATAAATAAATTTATATATGGTTTCTTGACTAGGTTCCGAGATGGTGGTACAGTCAGATTTGATGCAATACATAATTGGCTTTGTCTTAGTGACTCCGTCTAGCCAGCTGTGGTCCAAAGCCCATTAATGTGTTGAAAAAGGGTGCTCTATACCCGGTTAGAACTGCTAGATACATGGGATCAATAACAATACGTATTTGAATCTTGACAGACCCTTTGCTCGGGTAAAAGGACTAAGATCCTTCCATACATCCATAAAACTATATAAATATTTGTATGTATTTCGATTCGGATTTATTCCTTGAATTCGGATGTTAACAAACTAGATTGAAGATTACTGCGCGGACTACCGCCCTTTTTTTTAGGTCCGTTGGTATTAGAGCCTAGGAACTTTCATGGTAAGTATGAGATTGATGTGAAGTATACGACACAAATATGATCTTTTTTCATGGATCTTGGAGAAATGAGTACTAAAAGTACTAAATTGAAAGAGGTAGATATACCTCAAAACCTTGATTTGTTAAACAAATGGACTATTCCAAAAATTGATATCAAAACCATTTATGATTATGGTTGGTTTGATAAAATTTCACATAAACAGTTGATTAAGATTACTGAACAATCTCTGGCTTTGAATTCCTATGAACATACTATTCGTTTGTTAAACAAAAGAGATATTGAGTTATTTAAACTTCAGTATAATTTCTTACATATTGGCATGGTTCAAATTGTTTTTAAGCCTTTGACCCTTAAAGGGTTACCTGAAACATTTTTAGCTGCCTTGCGTGATGCTAGAAATTTAAATTTTAAACAATCTTTGATGGGTTCGATTGAATAAACTGTGGCATATGGTCCAATTTATTTTAATACTCGGCCAAATTTATAGTCATCTTTAACTGATGCTAATATTCTTGATGCTTTAAACTTAAATGTTAAAATATATGGTTATAATTATGCACCTGGATCTGAATTGATTTGCTTGTCTTATAGAATTTACTTCAAATTGCTTTCTACGTTAAACCCAAGATGTAAGTTATATGATAGATCTGATCAAACTATTTTAGTAGAAACTAATTTTGCTAGATCTAAGGTCACTATTAGATGACCTATAAAATGGGAAGAAATTAACTTTTCAACTACTTGGACTTTGGACTCAGTAATTGCTCCTAATCAGATGGCGGATGTAGTCACTAATTCTGAGTATTCTCATATTACTAAGAATCCTGATGGTAGGATTTGTATGCAGCTTCATGACATTCCTTATAGTAGACATTAATTGAGATTGCCTTTTATCCATCATATTTTCCCCATTGATCCCATGTATGGCCCAACTCGTAACCGTGTTGCTTGTTTACATACTCTACTTTCGAGTATATCTGTGGATCAAAATGAAAGACTTGTTAATAAAATAAAAATTAATCCTCGTTTAAATATTTATCATGCAAATGATATTGCTTCTGATATTTCTGATAAAGATACTCCTTCTCAGTTCGAAATGGATTTTGATCTTAACAATACTTGATGATAGATGTACACCAAATAGATTTTATCCCAGGTTCTCTGGCAAGAAAGTACATTCAGAATGAGTTTTTAAGTGATAAATGGAACCAGTTTAAAACTTGGTTTTTTGACACTTATAGTGCCGATGATTTGAATAATATTTCTCAAGAGTTTTATGAAACTTCTGCTTTACATAACCAAATTATGTATTTTGTACCTTGGTTTATAACCATTTATTTATCTTTATTCATCAACGTTCTTGAACGATCTTATAAATATGGAACTGATAATGTTATCAAGGTTGTTTACCCACCTCAGTCATCATTTGTTTTACCTAATAATATTGGTATTATTTTTACTGACTTTCAAAAATTTGTTGAAGAGGATGTTGCGGCAGTCAGCATCAATGAAATTAATAATTTGATTTATCAAAATAATTATTTGGGACTTTATGTTAAAGTGTTGGGTGAACATATTGGTTCTCTTGATAAAAAAAATAGTTGAATTAACTGCTTTGATAATTCAAATAAAAAATGATGTAAAGATTTTTAATAAAGCCTATACCTCTAAAACTAAAGCGGAAGTAGATTTAACTATGGTTACTCCTGTGCAGCGGCCATTTGAGATTTCCGATTTCAAATTCAAATCGATTTATGATTTCGAAGAACTTCTTGATAAAAAGTTTTCTGAATTTAGTGCAAAACCCATAGATCTGACTGAAAGTTTTGCTGATGAAATGAAAAACACTTTTGATTTTAAAATTCACGTTTCTTTAGAGTTTAATAAACTTCATGGTTATCCTAAGAAGAATAGTGGTAATACTACTAAATTTGCTCATAAACCTAGTATGCAAACTTATTATTATTCTAGATCAACTCCTCAAGATGTGCTTATAGAGGAACAGGATTAAATCAGACTAATACCTCTTATAGTGGGTTTGAAATTTATAAATGGAATCTTGATGGCTTGACTGATAGACAATTAACTATTCTTGTTCATAGAATTGTTATGTATGCAACTATCTGTAGAAGTGTTAAAAATTCAGATAGAAATATTTGCAAAATGATAATTGCATGCCTTACTGGCCAACTTCGAGGCTGGTGGGATAATTGTATGAGTATTGAGGCTAGAGCGGTGGTGATTAATGCTACTTCTGATACTGAAGGTGTTGATAACTTAGGCATGACTCTAGTAAAAAATAGAGAAGACACGGTTTATACCTTAGTCTTAACCATTCTAAAGCATTTCAATGGTAGATTTACCAATCAGTATGAGACTGTTTGTACCCTGTTATATGGTCTACAATGTAGAACCTTGGGAGAATTTAGATGGTATAAAGATACTTATATGAGTAGGGTGATGGAACTGCCTGAAAACAGTAATGAACATTGGAAAGCTAAGTTTATAGATGGCCTTCCCCCGCTTTTTGCCGAGCGAGTTCAGAAGATTCTAAGGAATACGGTTGGAGAAATCCCTTATAAGGATTATATTTATGGAAAGCTTATAGGAGTTTGCACTCAAGAAGGGATAAATAAGCTTAAGATAGATAAGCTTAGAGAAAGATCTCAGCTAGGACACTTTTGTCCCCAGTTTAGTTTACCTAATAGTTCTGCTGATAGCAAGAAGACCAAATGTAGAGATTCTAGAGGCTCCAATCACGATGAACCTTATAGAAAAAAATGTTCTAAACATAGATATAGATCTAAGTAAGTGCGACACGATAGAAAAACCTTTCGTAAGTCTAATAGATTTACCAAAAATAGGTCTAAGCGAGAGCTCGCCAGGATTAAGTGTTATAAATGTGGAAACTTCGGTCACATAGCACCCAATTGCAAGCTTGAAAAGCTGAAAACCTTAGAACTTGATGAAGAGGTTCATAATAAGATTTATAGTTTCTTATACACTTCAGGTTCAGAATCTGATTATGCTTCTGATTCTGGTTCAGAAGAAAAAATTGAGTTACCTGAATTATCTGATAATAATCAGCATGCTAATACTTGTAATACTTGTCAGGGTGATACTTGCTTATGTGAAAATGATGAGTTCTTTTATAAACTGCAATCTCAATTTGAAGATTTGAATTTAAACACTATTACTTCTGATAATGTGATAGAACTTCTGAAAGAAGTTACTGATAACAATCTTCGTGAAAAAATTATTTAATTAGTTGTTAATAACAATGTTAGTTCCTATGTCGTATACTTCACATCAATCTCATACTTACCATGAAAGTTCCTAGGCTCTGATACCAACTTACAGGATCTCAGAAGACGGGTGGTAGTCCGCGCTGTCATCTTCAATCTAGCTTGTTAACATCCGAATTCAAGGAATAAATCCGAATCGAAAAACATACAAATATTTATATAGTTTTATGGTTGTATGGAAGGATCTTAGTCCTTTTACCCGAGCAAAGGGTCTGTCAAGATTTAAATACGTATCGTTATTGAGCCCATGTGTCTAGCAGTTCTAATCGGGTATAGAGCGCCCTTTTTTCAACTCATTAACTGGGTTTGGACCACGGTTGGCTAGATGGAGTCACTAAGGCAAAGCCAATAACAGATTGCATCAAATCTGACTATACCACCATCTCGGAACCAAGTCAAGAAACCATATATAAATTTATTTATATTTAGATAAAGTCTAGATCTTTCATGGTAGCTATAAAAGTGAAGTTAGATATCTGACATATATATGAATCCTTTAGCCGGACATAGTCACGACTCTAGATCTGAAAAATAAAATTAAAAAATTTAAACAGAAATATAATGGTACCTTAAAAGGGTAGCTGACTCCAAGGCCTAGTAGAGAACTATACACTTTATTAACTCCGGTAAGTATCCGGCGAACTGTGAACTTTACAAGAGAGAGCTTTACAATTTAGAGAGATAAAGAGAGAGAATTTTCTAAAACCTGCCTCTAAAGAAATGAAAGACAAACCTATTTATAGAATTTAAAAAACAATATAAGGTATCTTTGAACAGTAATAATGGGTCCCATATGTCCCCTAAATAGTGTATCTATTGTTGATGTTGTATTAGTACCAAGAAAACCACTTGTTACAAAAAAGATCTTGTTGTTGCATCGAAAGAGATAAATGTTGACCTCTAGAGAGGCTGATCTCTATTTTTCTTTTTCTTTCATTTTTCGGAGGAAATCTTCTGCCTTCTTCAAAACATCTTCTGATACAGTTGCTTCAACAGGTTGAGCTTCTTTGATATCATCTATAGTGTCTTCGTTGGTCTCACTTCTCATAGAAGTGTCTGATTTCTCATATTGAGTGATGTTCAGAAGCAGACTTTTCTTGGCTTCTTCCAAGTAGCTATTGATCATAGTTTCGTTATCTCCATCTTGAACGGAGATTTTTCTGGCAATGTGCATGACCGAGCTATCAGCAATTATTCCCTTTTTGGGGAAAATACCATATTCCTGAATTCTTTTTGACATAAAATCCAGCAATTCTTGTCCGTATAACGTTTTCATCTTGGGATTTTTTTCATTAATTTATCCCAGAAATTGTTATAAAAGGTCCTGTATAAGCAGGGAATTTGTTCCTCAGTGAATCCCACTTCTGGGGTTCATTTATGAATCCAAGGGACAGAGAATTCGATGAAGAAATAAATCTGGTCTATTTTGTCTAGATAACATATATGATATGTGTTGTATAATTCGTTAAGGTCTGGGGAAACTTTAACTCATTCTTTGTATAAATTTAGAAATGGATCCGGTAATATATTTATAGTCGGGCCATGGTATGACCACCAATTTAAAAACCAATTAGGAATTGGTCCTGCAAATATCTTTGCACAAATTTTAATAAACCAAGTATGCTTATGTCTCTCATTATTATAGTAGAGAACTTTATGAAAAGCATTAATATAGTCTCAATAGGTGAAATAATAATAATAAAAAAAAAAAAATCTTAATTATTAAATTAATAAAATTAATTTAAATTCCTAAAATAATAAAAAGTTACAAGCATAAAAGGAATTATTATTATTTTAAAAACACGTAATACTCTTTGAATTTGAAAATGTGTGTTATCCTTCTTCTTCTTTTTTTGGAAAACTATATTTAACTATCTTTCCACAACCTCCTTATTTATAGAAAAATAAAAATAATAATAACAACAATAATATTAATATTTGTAGGAATATTAAAATTATTCAACAACGAGATGTGTACCTTATAATTCTCAGCGGAAGTCGTCGATCTGCTTCTTTGACAGGTTGGTGCTCAAGTTCGTCTTTGAATCACTAAGAAACAAAGATCTGATCACAAACTAAAAGTCTTCTTCTATGTGTTGATTTGATTTTTTTCTCAGAAACATACTTCTTTGTTTCTTGGCTGATTTTCAAACGTTTTTCCTCTCTGTATTTTTTACGTTTCACATTCCTTAGGAAAACACTCCCATTAGGAGTCTTTTAAGGAGAAGTTTGTAACTGTTCTGCCTTATCCTTTAAAAGGATTTATCCAATTAATTAATTTGGATAAGGCATGAAACATATTGGGTCGGGTCGGGTCGGGTCGGTCCACATGGGCGATCCACAACCAAAACTTACATCTCCCACTTCTCACATAATGGACAAGACACAAGTCAATATTATATCAATCAGACACACAATTCATACGACAAATAGTTCATGCGACCTGTGAGCATTAAGAGCTTACCTTTAAGGATTTACAAGCCCTACATAAGAATTCAATCACATGCGGAAAGAATTCACTATTATTTTAAGGACACTATTACTCACAATACCCCAAACTTCATTCACTACTTCAGTAGTTACTTATTTTATCCCTCATCCTCTCAAGGATATTAACTCGAGTTCATATTTAACTTTATACACACAATTACACTCGAGTGTAATAGTCGTCTTATGTATACAAGTTGAATTGTTCATTTATTCATCTTCCCTTTCTACTCGAATCTATCTGTTCCATATCAACTACTTTCATAGACATGTATTGTATTGCCGAATCGCTCATGGCTATTAGTAACATGCTAAAGTAGCAACACCGATTTGAAACTTCAAGAAACAGCAAAAGGTCAAAGGTATTTCATTGAAAAAGTCATTTTAACTTTTCTGGGTCTCACACAATGAAGAAGCAGGGAATATTCTTTCATTGACCCATTGATCGCTTGACACACGTGGTATGAAACACGTTCTACGATGTTTACACCTTAGATTTATGTATGTGTCTCATTCTTTCAATTATTCAACATCGTAAAGACCTTGGTCTAAACTTCTCTAGATGTTTAACCCTAGTTTCTCTCTTCAGTGACCCTTAAACTCATTTTCGTGGAGAAACTTTTGTCTGGATCACAAAACAAGTTAGAAAATGGTGGTGAAACTCATCTCTTCACATTCACCGACGTAAGATGCGATTGCTCGTGTGAGAGAGTCAATCTCGCGACTTGTTCGACACTCTTTATTTCTTTATAAAATATCACATGCATACTACATTTGAACATAAATTCAATAGTTTTATATAGAAGAGGATATTATAACAATCAAGTTATTTTACAATACTAAAATATCATCATATTGTACGCAAACCTAGAGCCTTAACATGTTTTTTCAAACAATTCTCTAGAGATAGCTTTCGTAAAAGGATGAGTTATCATTTCACGTGTAGGAATGTATTGCAAAGTTATTTCTCCACTTGCCTCTACGTCTCTCACAAAGTTATACTTGATGTCGACGTGTTTGGTCTTGATTTGATACTTAGGATCCTTTGTGTATGCGATAGCCGCTTGACTATCACAGTATAGAATCATGGGACCCTTAGAATTCTTTGCAATACTCAAATTCTCAAAGAATCTCTTTAACCAAACAACTTCTTGTACTGCAGACGCACAAGCCACAAATTCAGATTCCATGGTTGAAAGAGTTGTGCAAGTTTTCTTTTTACTTTTCCATGAAATAGCACCACCATTTAGTAAGAAAGCATAACCGGATATTGATTTTCTATCATCCCTGTCACCGGCCCAATCTGCATCTATATAGCCTCTTATGAATAAATCAGATCCACTATAACATAGTGTATGATCTGCAGTTCCCTTCATGTATCGGAATACTATCTTTACTGCTTTCCAATGATCTCTTCCAGGATTGGATTGATACCTGCTAACTAGACTTACGGCATAACAAATGTTTGGGCGAGTACACATCATAGCATACATCAAACTCCCGACAACACTAGAATAAGGAACTCGAGATATGTCTACCTTTTCTTTTTCAGTCTTTGGACACATTTCAAGGCATAAAGTTTCACCCCTTGCTACAGGGGTATTCATGGATTTGCAACTATTCATTCGAAAATGTTCAAATATTTTCTTTATATAAGTTTCTTGAGACAAACTCAAAAATTTCTTGGAACAATCTCTTTGGATCTTAACACCCAATATATAGTCTGTTTCACCCATATCTTTCATATCAAACGATTTTGAAAGCCATGACTTGACAGTTTTCACATACTCCAAATTATTTCCAACTAATAAAATATCATCTACGTAAAGAGAAAGAATTACAAAATTTCCATTGGACTTTTTCACATAGATACAATGGTCTTCATCGATCATCGTGAAATCAAATGACATCACCTCCTTATGAAATCTTAAATACCATTGTCTTGAAGATTGCTTTAGGCCATAAATTGATCTTCCCAATTTATATACTTTCTTTTCTTGACCTTTAACAATGAAACCTACTGGTTGTTCCATGTAAATTTCCTCGTTTAATTCTCCATTGAGAAAAGCGGTCTTCACATCCATTTGTTGTAATTCTAGATATAAACGTGCAACAATAGCTAAAAGTAATCGTATAGAAGTAAACTTCACAACTGGTGAAAAGGTTTCCTCATAGTTTATTCCAACTTCTTGAGTAAAACCTTTTGCCACCAATCGTGCTTTGTGTCTTTCTATTGACCCATCCAATTTACGTTTAACTCTAAGAATCCATTTAATCCCAATAGTTTTACGTTCCTTAGGAAGGTCAACTAGATCCCAGACTTTGTTGGTTTTCATGGACTCTAATTCTTCTTTCATCGCTTTTAACCATTCATACCTTTCAGGGAACAATAAGGCCTCTATTACAGAATTTGGTACATTCAATTTTGTAGGTGATACCAAGAAAACTAATTCTTAATCTCATAAGATCGTTTAGGTACACCTTTTCTTGTACTCTTATAAATTTGAAGTTCAGTTTCCTCTATAGGATTTTAATTCATAACTCCCACTTGGATCAGGAATCATTTCTTGATCCATACGTAATCCTCAATCTCATAAGATCATTTAGGTACACCTTTTCTTGTACTCTTACGAATTCGAAGTTCAGATTCCTCTATAGGATTTTGGGATTCATAACTCCCACTTGGACCAGGAATCATTTCTTGATCCATTGAATTATCAAGTATGTTTGACAACATCATCTGATCTTCTGAATTCGATATTTCGTACAAAGGTTCGGCTTCATCTATTTCACCCTTGGAAAAATCATTTTCCAACGATCTAACTCTTGTGATACAATTTCAGTAATACTTCCATCCTCTAGTTCATCGATGAACACATACCCTTTGGAGCATTCAAAGTATCTTTTAAAGATACATTTCTTTCCATTTGGACTTAGTTTACCAAACTCACCAAAAATGATCTTTAAGGTATGTTGCACAACCCTACGGTCGTAGATCATTCAGGTTTGTTTTATGACCAGTCCAAAGTTCATGAGGAGTGGAAGACACTGATTTAGAAAGCACTTTGTTCAATATATAGGCCGCAGTCAATAATGCATCTCTCCAGAAAGAGATAGACAAATTTGTCTGCGTCATCATTGATCTTGTCATGTCTAACAATGTCTTATTCCTTCTTTCAGCTACACCATTTTGTTGAGGTGTATAAGGAGTAGTTAATTGTCAAATAATACCTTTTTCAGTACTTAATCCTTCAAATTGTTTTGACAAATCATCATGTCCTCGATCAGTTCTTAAAGCTTTTATGCTTTTATCTAATTGATTTCAACTTCATTCATATATATTTTAAAGCACTCAAGTGCTTCAGATTTATGAGAAATCAAATAGACATAATCAAAGCGCGTGAAAACATTAATAAATGTAATGAAGTATGCAGCACCAGACCTTGCCTTTACTTTCATTGGACCACAACTTTCAGAATGAATTAATTGAATTACGTGTCTACCTTCCCAAATGGTTTACACGTAATCTTTCCAGCAAGACAATTTTTACAAGTTGACATTTCAATTTTGGTGAAAGAACATAAATGTCTTTCTTTTGCCAACCTATTCATTCGATCTTGCCTTATGTGACCTAATCTAGCATGCCATGTAATAACATCAACATCATTGTTACTTGAATAACATGTCATTACACAACAATCAACATAGTAGCCATAAGTTGAAGGATTACAATCTAATACCGTAAAACGGTCATAACGAAGTCCAAAACCATATAAAACATTATCTAGTGTTATTCTAACACCATTACGACTAAAAAATAAAATCAAAACTAACGTCTAAAAGAACAGACACAGACACTAAGTTTCGTCGAATCTCTGGAGTATATAGAACGTCAAGCAACATCATGGAACGGCCACCACTTAAGTCCACTTTGCAAGTGCCTATACCTTTGACTTCAAGCCTAGCATTATTTCCGACGTAGATCCACCTTGATTTAGATGAAACTCGACGAAACTCCACAAACGCCTCTCTATCTTGACTCACGTGATCGGTGGATCCTGAGTCTACAATCCACAAAGAATAAGATTCAGCTTGTAAATAAGTGCTCGAAACCATATGTTGCACTTTGAGATGCGTTTCGAAATGCTATATTTTTGGCTCATTGCATTTATGAGTGAAACGCCCCAACATTCGACAATTGTAGCACTTCATTTTGCTCTTGTCTCTCTTCTTGAAAAATCATTTTCCTTTCTTAGAATTTGGAGTTTTATTTTTCTTAGAAGGTCTTTCTTCAGCCTCTTTATTTTTCCCATTCCTTTTCAAATTTTTCTTACGCTTGAAGCCTGAAGATTTTGTACCACTTGTTTCTACCACAAAGGCATTTAGAAGCAGCTTTTAGTAGCACCAAGGTGCTCATCTTCAAGTTCAACATGGTTTGCAATCATCACAAAAGTTTTGATGCCATGATTATGGGTCAATTTAACCTTCAAGTTTTCCCCATTATTGGGAAGAGATCGAATTACTGCATGAACTTCTTGCTCATCTTAAAAAAAACATGACCAACACTCTTGAGTTGAGTTATCATGTTTGACATCACCCGAAGGTGTTGTGCAGTATTACCTTCTTTTGATTGATTCAATACATGGTTTATACCTACCAGAGCATTTTTTCTCTTCCAGCATATACTGTAACACCCCGACTTTTTAAAACATCTAAATTAACTTGTATCTTCGTGGAAAGACAAGAAGGGTGAGTAATAAATAAAATATGATGTGTTATGTGACATTTTAAGTGTTCAAGTGTTGTATCTCAAGTTTTGAAGGTAGGTAAGTGGCAAAATAAAAGTTGGCGAAAGTTACCGTCAATTCCTTTTTAAAGATTAGTCGGAAATTTGGGTCAAATGTCTCAGACGTTTTCTTCCAATCTATTAAGAATTATTGTCCCCCATGAGGTATGAAATCGAAGGTCTACGAATCTAGTTTCCAACGCATCAAACCGTTTGTTCATACCACTTCAGAAAAGAGAGACATTCGAATTTTTGTAGGACTGCACAAGCAGGCACGTGAGGTGGGGCCCTAAGTCGGTGGAATGTAACATATATCTTCTTCTTCGATCTTTTTCTTCATTTTTAAGCTAGGAACCAGAGAAATTAGAGAAACCCATTTCTAGGATCAAGTGAAGTATAGATTTTCTCGACTTAAGTCCTTGACGAAAGTTGTTCTACGCGTTGGGCTCATCATCGTGGTATAATTTCTTTTATCGATTGCGTAGCATATCACACTTTAGTGTTGGGACTGAAAGGGTTTGAATATATTTGAAGGTTTTGAGGAGAATTATGAACCTAAGATCGAGGTAAGACCCTTTTTTCATCGACTTTAGCTTTTATAAGCAGCAAACAGCAATTTGCGACGGAAATACATATCTTATATCGGATTTTCGTTGTATCTTCTATTCTTTAGTGTTGATTATGATCCTGCCTTGTTATAGTATCAAGGGGGGGGGTTGTGATTAAAGTTATTAGGACACGTGAATTCAGCGAAAAAGGTATGTCAAGGCTATTCTCTTCCTATGGCATGTTTCCTTAAAGCTTAAGAGCAATGCAATTGAGTTGTTATCGTTGTTATACTTGTAGCCATTATTGTTGATTGTTGGCTGCTCGAGTGCGTATAATCCTCTCTTATCGGGATTCTTATTCAGTAGTAGCATTCTTATGTTGGACACGACTTAGAGGCTATTTGTATAGGTTGCTTATAACTAAATTGCTCGTTTTTAGCTATTGGATTGTTATTATTGCCTTTGGGCTATTGTGGTTAGCTGCAGGAATGTGATCTATGCCTAGAAGGGTTATGTTCTACCTACAGGGCTATATGGATGCCTAAAAGGGCTATGAGTTGCCTACGGGGCTATATTGATGCCTAGAAGGGCTATGAGTTGTCTACAGGGATATATTGACGTCTAAGAGGGCTATGTGCTTCCTACATGGCCATGTTGTTGCCTAAGAGGGCTATAAGTTGTCTATAAGCTATGTTGATGCATAAGAGGGCTATGTGACTGCCTGCGGGGCTAGGGGACTACCGATAGGGGTATACAGGTTGATTGGCACCTTCCGGGCTTATGGGGACCTGAGTAGGTGGTCTTGTATGTTGTTTGTACCCGCCGAACTTCTGGGGGCTTGGTTAGGTTGTTGTTTTATTAATTTTGATAAGTTTAGATTTAGGAGCAGATCAGTACAATTATCTTATCCTTGATTTATTTATCAGATTATTCCAGTATATCAGGATACCTCATCATAGTCTATTGCCTTTCATACTCTGTACATTATTTTGTACTGATGCCCCATTGTCTTGGTGGCGCTGCATTCAAGCATGCAGGTCGTGACAGACGACCGAGTAGACCTCCTCAGCAGCAGGTTTACTTTTATCTGGATGGCCAGCCCCTTTCTTCCGGAGCTGCCAGAGTTGGGAGGTTTGTTACCTTTTGTTGTATATATTCTCATGGGTAGGCTGGGGTCCTGTCCAACCAATCTTTACTACTCTTAGAGGCTTGCAGACAGTGTGTGGGGTTTATAGCTACGTTATGGCTATGCTGTCCTATGTTGTTGGTTTGCTAAAGCTTGTGAGTTGTTTGATGTATTGTATTGATATATACCTACTTTTAGTTTTGGTATAGATATCATGGTGGCCTCGACGGCCCAATCAGGACTTCTGTGCTAGTTGGCTATTTATTTATATGATTTCCTGGGAGTAGCTGTTTCTTTTAAAGATCAGTTGACAGGGGCCTTACCGGCTGAGGGCTTAATTTTAAGCCGAGATATACTTATTTGTTTTCTTGACTGTTCGTGGCTGCCATGTGCTAGTAGCAAATGGTTCAACAGGGTCGGCTCGAGCCTGAGTTTTGGCATTAGGAGCCAGTTATGCCCTTGAATCTATGGCGTGACAAACTTGGTATCAGAGCAACGCGCGTCCTAGGGAGTCTGCAAGCCATGTCTAGTAGAGTCTTGTTTATAAATGTGTTGTGCACCATATTCGATAAGCAAGAAGCTACCAGGCATTTTAGAATGACTATCATTCTTTTGCTCACCTCATGCTATAGAGCGGTGTCTTAAGGGTTGAGGTTTCTGGTTTATATTTGATACTTGTATGCAGATAGAGATGACTGATACTTGACAGACCACAACTAGCCAAGGGCTAGATACAACTGCAAGCGAGGGTACCGGTAGGGTACCACAGGTGGAGGTAGCCCATTGTGAGACCCAGGGGGAGACATTTTCTCAGCCCCCTATAGCTTTTCCACAGCTTCAGGAGCCTCCGAGGGCTACAGGACTTTCGGATCCACCAGAAGTACCACATCTAGTTCCTCATGTTCCATCTGATAAGGATTTCAAGAGTGCAGTATATATGTTAGCACAGTTAGTAGCTACGCAGTGCCAACCAGTTGCTCCAGATGTTGCCGGACGTTCTGAAGGGACCGGAAGTTTGAGAGTTCGTGAATTTCTTGCCTTGAATCCTCCACAATTTACAGGGACAGATCCCAGAGAAGACCCTCAGCAGTTTGTTGATCAGCTTCATAGGATCTTCAGAGTCATGCATGCCTCAGCGACTGAGTCAGTTGAGTTAGCAGCATTTCGATTGCGTGATGTTGCAGTATTGTGGTATGAAAGTTGGGAGAGATCTACGGAAAAAGATACATCTCTACCCACTTGGGATAGCTTTACAGAAGCTTTCATAGATCACTATTTACCTCGAGAGATTAGGGATGGTCGGGTGGACCAGTTTCTGAACCTCCGACAGGGTGGCATGAGTGTCCGAGAGTACGGGCTGAGATTTGATTCATTGGCTAGATATGCACCAGCATTTGTTGATAGGATGCATGACATGGTGCGTAGCTATGTGGGAGGCCTTCGACATCGAATTATGGAAGAGGCACATCATTCCCGTTATTCTATTCACCCTGGTTCGATGAAGATGTACCATGATATTAAGGAGATCTATTGGTGGCACGGGATAAAGAAGGACGTTGTTGAGTTTGTGGCGCAGTGTCCTAACTGCCAACAGGTGAAGGTTGAGCACCAAAAGCCCGTTGGGCTAGTTCAGGAGATAGTCATTCCTTTGTGGAAATGGGAAGCAATTAATATGGATTTTATTACAGGTTTACCTCGATCGCATCACAAGTTATTTCTATTTGGGTAATTGTTGATAGACTAACAAAATCAGCCCACTTCTTACCAGTCAGGGCTTCTTTTACGGTCAAAAACTATGCAGGGCTCTATATTAGGGAGATTGTTAGGCTACACGGTGTCCCAGTATCTATTATCTCTGATAGAGGATCACAATTCACTGCCAGCTTTTGGAAGTCCTTCCAGAAAGGACTGGGGACACAGGTTAATCTTATTACAGCCTTTCACCCTTAGACAGATGGCCAGGCTTAGCGCACAATTTTGACACTCGAAGATATGTTACGGGCGTGCGCGCTAGACTTCAAGGGAAATTGGGATGACCACTTGCCTCTTATAGAGTTCGCATACAATAATAGTTATCATTCCAACATTGGGATGGCACTTTATGAGGCTTTTTATGGGAGAAAATGTAGATCCCCCATTGGCTGGTTCGAGGTAGGTGAGTCGGGATCGATTGGACCCGACTTAGTACAGCAGACAGTGGAGCAAGTTAAGCTCATTCGGGAGAGGTTGCTAACAGCTCAAAGCCGACAGAAGTCATACTCAGATGTCCGACGAAGGGACTTAGAGTTTTGCGACGATGACTGGGTATTCTTAAAAGTCTCGCCTATGAAGGGTGTTATGCGATTTAGCAAAAAGGGAAAGCTTAGTTCAAGATTCATTGGGCCATACCAGATCCTTCGAAGGGTAGGACGAGTGGCTTATGAGTTAGAATTGCCTTCGGGGCTAAAATATGTTCATCCAGTTTTCCATGTATCGATGCTACGGAAGTGTATAGGAAACCCTTCTCGGGTTGTCCCAGTTGAGGATGTTCAGATCACACAGGAGTTGTCCTATGAGGAAACTCCAATGCTATATTAGATCGGCAGGTCCGTAAATTGAGGACCAAAGAGGTGGCTTTGGTTAAATATTGTGGAGGAATAAAAATAGAGAAGAGGTGACCTAGGAAGCTGAGGATGGCATGAGGTCCAACTATCCTCACATGTTTCATACCCCAGGGCGAAAGTTACCGTTAATTCCTTTTTAAAGATTTGTCTGAAATTTGGTTCAAATGTCTTGGACGTTTTCTCCCAATATATTAAGAGTTATGGTCCCCCATGAGCTATGAAATCGAAGGTCTACGAGTCTAGTTTCCAAGGCATCAAACCGTTCGTTCATACAACTTCAGAATAGAGAGATATTCGCATTTTCGTGGGACTGCGCAAGCAGGCACGTGAGGTGGGGCCCTAAGTCGGTGGAATGTTACATATATCTTCTTCTTCGATCTTTTTCTTCATTTTTAAGCTAGGAACCAGAGAAATTAGAGAAACCCATTTCTAGGATCAAGTGAAGTATAGATTTTCTCGACTTAAGTCCTTGACGAAAGTTGTTCTACGCATTGGACTCATCATCGTGGTATAATTTGTTTTATCAATTGTGTAGCATATCACACTTTAGTGTTGGGACAGCAAGGGTTTGAATATATTTAAAGGTTTTGAGGCGAATTACGAACCTAAGATCGAGGTAAGACCCTTCTTTCATCGACTTTAGTTTTTATAAGCAGCAAACAGCAATTTGCGACGGAAATACATATCTTTTATCAGATTTTCGTTGTATCTTCTATTCTTTTATGTTGATTATGATCCTGTCTTGTTGTAGTATCAAGGGGGGGTTGTGATTAAAGTTATTAAGACACGTGAATTCAGCAAAAAAGGTATGTTAAGGCTATTCTCTTCCTATGGCATGTTTCCTTAAAGCTTAAGAGCAATGCAATTGAGTTGTTATCGTTGTTATACTTGTAGCCATTATTGTTGATTGTTGGCTGCTCGAGTGCGTATAATCCTCTCTTATCGGGATTTTTATTCAGTAGTAGCATTCTTATGTTGGACACGACTTAGAGGCTATTTGTATAGGCTGTTTATAACTAAATTGCTCGTCTTTAGCTGTTGGATTGCTATTGTTGCCTTTGGGCTATTGTGGTTAGCTGCAGGAATGTGATCTATGCCTAGAAGGGTTATGTTCTACCTACAGGGCTATATGGATGCCTAAAAGGGCTATGAGTTGCCTACGGGGCTATATTGATGCCTAGAAGGGCTATGAGTAGCCTACAGGGATATATTGACGCCTAAGAAGGATATGTGCTTCCTACAGGGCCATGTTGTTGCCTAAGAGGGCTATGAGTTGTCTAGAAGCTATGTTGATGTATAAGAGGGCTATGTGACTGCCTGCGGGGCTAAGGGACTACCGATAGGGGTATACAGGTTGATTGGCACCTTCCGGGCTTATAGGGACTTGAGTAGGTGGTCTTGTGTGTTGTTTGTATCTGCCGAGCTTATGGGGGCTTGGTTAGGTTGTTATTTTATTATTTTTGATAAGTTTAGATTTAGGAGCAGGTTAGTACAATTATCTTATCCTTGATTTATTTATCAGATTATTCCAGTATATCAGGATACCTCATCATAGTTTATTGTCTTTCATACTCTGTACATTATTTTGTACTGATGCCCCATTGCCTTAGGGGCGCTGCATTCATGCATACAGGTCCTGACAGACAATCGAGTAGACCTCCTCAGCAGCAGGATTTACTTTTATCCGGTTGGCCAGCCCCTTTCCTCCGGAGCTGCCAGAGTTGGGAGGTTTGTTACCTTTTGTTGTATATTTTTTCATGGGTAGGCTGGGGCCTGTCCCACCAATCTTTACTACTCTTAGAGGCTTGCAGACTAGTGTGTGGGTTTATAGCTACGTTATGGCCATGCTGGCCTATGTTGTTGGTTTGCTAAAGCTTGTGGGTTGTTTGATGTATTGTATTGATATATACCTACTTTTAGTTTTGGTATAGATATCATGGTGGCCTCGACGGTCCAATCAGGACTTCTGTGCTAGTTGGCTATTTATTTATATGATTTCGTGGGAGTAGTTATTTATTTTATAGATCAGTTGACAGGGGCCTTACCGGCTGAGGGCATAATTTTAAGCTGAGATATACTTATTTGTTTTCTTGACTGTTTGTGGCTGCCATGCGCTAGTAGCAAATGGTTCAGCAGGGTCGGCTCGAGCCTGAGTTTTGGTATTAGGAGCCAGTTGCGCCCTTGAATCTGGGGCATGACATATACCGTATATTACGACTCCAGATGTCGTAATTATTACCATTAAGTTTTTCAACTTTGTTTAAGTCAGTAATGATACTTTTGATACCATGTATGTTATTGACATATCTTTAGGCAAGAATTTTAACAATTATGCATGTGACATACACATTCAAGCAAATCAATTCTCATAATGATGTCATATTTGAATGTAAAATCGAAAAGACACGTATGCATCCAATCATCATCTACAAACTAAATATTTAACCAAAATTTGAAATTAACTTCTTAATGTGTACACTTATTTATTTTAGACTATAACCACACAGATTTGTATGTCTAATAATTAAACACCATATTATATTGCGCAATAGAATAATCATTCACTTATTCAATAAAATAAAACTTAAATATTCATATCAAAGCACAATAAAAGATGTTCATTTCATACTTTAATAAAAATTAAAATAATAAATAAAACTAATCTTATGTGGATACACTTTGGGTGTAGCTTTACCCACTTAACTCCTATTTTTACATCGTACTTCCATAATTCTTCGTCATCACCAATTTCGATTCTAACTTGATTAAGTTAATTCTTCCAGAATTCTGGCAAGGAATCGTACAAAATAGCATATCCTTCACTATCTGTAATTTGAGGGTGACTTTCATAAAGTTTCTCAAATTTCACGACAAAGTTCTGGAGAAATTCTATTAAGCATCTATGGGTATCCATCTTCAAAGAATTAAACTCTCTTAGATATTTTTCTATTTGTCTCTGAATGGCCCTTCCTTTTCTTAACATACTTTGAGAACTCCCACTTGGAGTAATTTGAGCATGTTCCCGTTCAATCATATCTGAAATGGGAACAAAATAAAATATGGTTAATACTAATGTGACAACATATGCCACAAATTTCTCATAATGTCAAGCAACTATATAAGGAACATAAGGACTATTCAAATACTCAAGAACAATAAGATCCTAAAAGAGGACATATAAAAATAATTAAAAAATTCAAAAAAAAAGCGTTTTTTTTCCAGCCATTTGTTGAAAAATTCATATCTTGCTCGTTTTAAGTCAGTTTCCTTACTATAATTTTTTTCGAAAAGCTTAAAATGAGCAAATCATAAAAAAATAAGTTTCCACCCAAAAACTGCACAGCGAATTTTCAGATTGCTCTAGACAGATGCAGTTTTTCGGAAAATAGAAAAAAATATCCAATTTTTTTTTAATAATTTGTATCTCACTTGTTATAATTCCATTTTTTCATTATAATATGTTTTCGGAAAGATAAGCACAAGCAGATTATGGAAAAAATAATTTCGACCCAAACATCGTACATTCTATTTTCAGATCGCTATTAAACAAAAGCAGTATTAAAAATAGAATATCTTTCTTAGTAGGACAAGAAATCCTATCTATTTTATGATTGAAAATCAAATAGGATTCTGAATCCTATTTCACATAAAATTAATCCACATCTAAGCGTCATGAAAATTAGCATCATTCAATTTTTTTTATTCACTGATTTTAAAAGACATAGAATCTATTTTATTTCTTATAAACATGGACAGTGAATTCTCAAGTACGCAGCACATGATGGGATCATAAACAATTGCTCTGATACCATTGTAGGAATATTAAGGTTATTCAACAATGAAATGTGTACCTTATAATTCGCATCGGAAGTCGTCGATCTGCTTTTTTGACAGGTTGGTGCTCAAGTCCGTCTTTGAATCACTAGGAAACAAAGATCTGATCACAAACTAGAAGTCTTCTTTTATGTGTTGATTTGATTTTTTTCTCAGAAACACACTTCTTTGTTTCTTGACTGATTTTCAAACGTTTTTCCTCTCTGTATTTTTTGTGTTTCCTCTCTCTGTTTTCACGTTTCACATTCCTTAGGAAAACACTTCCATTAGGAATCTTTTAAGAAGAGGTTGAACAATTACGTTCAATTACTTTGTAATTATTCTGCCTTATCCTTTAAAAGGATTTATCCAATTAATTATTAATTAATTAATTTGGATAAGGCATTAAACAGATTGGGTCGGGTCGGGTCGATCCACATGGGCGATCCACGACCCAAAACTTACATCAATAATAATAATAATAACAATTAATTTAAAATCTGAAAATAAAAATTACAAGCATAAAAGGAAAAAAATTGAAAAACACGTAATTAAGGAAACTGTAACACTTAAATATACTTTATTTTTCTAAAAAATAAAGTATATTTTTTTTAAGTAATCAACCAACGTAATACTATTTTTTTTTAAATATTGCAAAATAATTACCTTTTGAATTTGAATTTAAAGTGGTTACCTAAAACTGATTTACCTATTATTTCTATTCTCAATATATACACAAATAAATTCAATTAAAATATAATGGAACTACTTTTTTTGGAATGTTTTGTTGATTTATTACCATTCTTCTTCTCTTCATTTATTTTATGGCTAGCTGAAGAAAAATTAAATATATTTGTAAAACAAAAAGTGAAAGTCCAAGAAGAAGAAGAACAATATTTATCAAAGTTCAAATCTTCTACACGAGTTTTTTAGATCGATAATGTCTTATTATGATTATTTGTTTCATTTCATTCAATTTGATTTGTTTATGTCATATTTTGTATTTAAATTATTTAGATCGTATGAGTTTTTTTGTTTTTTTATATTTGTAATGTTAGATGATTTTTACTGTGGTTAACATTTTTTTTTTAGGATTGTATGTTATTTTTATTTCATAAAGTAATCTAATACTTAATTAATGGATTCATTCTTCTTTGAGTGTAATTTTTGTGTTGAATTAATATCATTCTTCTTATCTTCATCTTTTTAGGGTGTGAATAGGTAGATTATTTGATGGCTAGCCGAAGAAAATTGAATATATTTGCAAAGAAAAAAATAATAGTCCAAGAAGAAGAACAATAATATTTATCAAAGTGAAAAAATCATCTGCACACGATGATATTCTTAGATCTATAATGGGATAATTGTACATAATAGCAAACTATTAATTCAAATTAAATGTTATAAATATACTTTGATTTAATTGTACCCTATAGCAAACTATTGCTATTTTCGCCACTCTCCCTAGTGGAATCTCGCTCGCCACTCTCGTTTGGTGGCAGTCTTGCTCGCCTCTCTCACTTTTATACAAACAGAAATGTATAAAATGTGTTTGTGTTTGTATAAAGCGAGAGGAAATTGTATATATACATATATTTTCATTCCCCTCTCCCAGATCTCGCTCGCCACTCTCCCAAATCTCGCTCGCCACCCTCGCCTCTCTCACATATACAAATAGAAACGAAATGTATAAATTGCGCTTCTATTTGTATAAAGCGAGAGAAAATTGTATATACACATGCAAATACTTATATCTTCGTCTTATACACTTATAATTATACAATACAATTTTTTTCCTGCCCAGTTTCCTTTTGCCTTTCTCTCTTTCTCGTTTTATACATACACAGATTATACAATTAATCTTTTGTATACAACTGTTTTCTTTTGTATATGTATAGCGAATTATACAACTGCTTTCTTTGTATATGTATAGCGAATTATACAACTATTTTTTTTGTATATGTATAGCAAATTATACATATATATATGTTTGTTATGGAGCGCAATTATGCAAACTTTGCTATAGCATACAAAAATGAATTTTGTGTTTGCTATATGTGAAAGTTGTTCATCTATAATATCTTATTGTGATTTTTTAGTTCATTTTATTCAATTTGATTTTTTTTATATCATATTATGTACTTATATTCACTAATCGAATGAGTTTTCTGTGTTTTATTTTTTACATTTGTATATTTAATAATTTATTGTGATTAATATATTTTTTAGGATTGTATGTTGTTTTAAAATTTTAGTGAAGTTAAGTCCAAGAAGAAGAAGAACAATATTTATCAAAGTTAAAATCCTCTGCACATGATGGTAGTTTTTTTGTATATAATATCTTATTATGATTTTTTGGTTCATTTCATTCAATTTGACTTTTTTCTGTCATATTATGTACTTCAATTTTTTAGATCGAATGAGTTTTCTATTTTTTCTTTTATAGTTGTAATATTTGATGGATTTTAGTGTGATTAATATTTTTTTTAGGATAGTATGTTATTTTTATTAATTTTAGTGAAGTTAATCTAATACTTTTTTTATTTTATCATTTTATGTTAAAAAAATTTAATATGTATAATACTTATTTGTATTATTATTAAATTATTTTATACTCACTCTATTCTAAATCATTTTTTAATTATAATTTTACATGAATTTAAGAATATGAAGAATATTTTGAACTTTTTGAATTCAAAAACTACCTACATTAATTGCTATTTTATTTTTAAATAAAATGACAAAATAATTACTATTTTATTAATTATGTTTTATTTTTTAAATAATTCTAAATCAGATTTTATGATTAAACATAAATAATTTACCTTTCTAAAAATACTAAAAGTATTAATTATATATAATACGAATAAATAATTAGTTACTATTTTATTTTTAAAATGATTGTAAAGTAGTTTTTATAATTAAATAGAAATAATCTTAAAACAGTTCTTAAAAATAGGGTGATGTTATAAAATATTATAGTGTGAATGTCCACTACACCAAGAAGTTACTCTCACCCATTATCTCCATTACTTTCCTCCATTATGAAGATAATCATAAACTCCATAACCTCCACCTTTATAATCATTATTCTTGTAACCTTTCACTTTCATAGCCTCCCCCATTATATTCATGTTTATGACTAATATTTTGTATGCCTCTATGTTCCACTATAAATATAGGCATAAGGGTTCATATTGTATACACTTGAAGATTTGGTGAACACTTGAAAGAAAAAAAGTTATATTATATTGTTTCTCCTTTATTATATTGTTCTCGTCTTCGTCTTTATATTGTTCTTTGATTCTTAAGTTTTACAATACGTTATCAGCACGAATCTCTAACCAACTGAGATAGATGAACATGTAATCTTTCATGACATCAGGTACATAAACTATTACATCATTATTCTAATAAACACAGATCATCTAGTTGAGTCAAGCTATTCACTCTTTTTATTATTTATTTGAACATTTTCGTCTTCACTTTGAGAAGGCCAAAAGCATAACTTTAAAACAATTCAAATTGTTTTCCTTTCTTGAATATGTCTGTTACAGATTACTTTTTCTTGTTGAATTAATGAAAAAAAGTTATCACTTTGATAAGTCAATTAAATTAGGGATAGTAGTAATTTTAATATTCCAATGAAGATTAAGAAAATTTGGCTAATGAGACTCTAATTTTTCCCACTTTTGAGTTTCTGGTATTCTTTTAGTAATGTTGGAATTGGTATTTAACATATTAAGGTGGGCATACTATACCATTGGTTGACCTATTATACCATTAATTTTGTATTTGTGTTACTTTAATTATGATTTATTAGTACATAAAATTGGGTGACCTATGATATTATTGATTGAGGATAAGACGATAGATTCAAGTTTCATCGCACCAAAAGGATAAGGTTATTGGATTTGAGTCCTGTCAAATTATGGTTTAAAACATCTTTATACGGGTAGGACATTGAGATTGAGTCTTAATGCACTATTTGATGATATAATGATGACTGAGCAAATTGATATGCTCTTGATAAAAATCATGAAATTCGCTCAATTGATTTGCTCCATTCTCTTATGTGAATGTGGTAGCAGGACATAATGTATCTGAAAATGACAAGTGGTTAAAAGTATGAAAATGAGTATGGTAAAATATAGATGGTCATCATTGTGGTAAATAAAAGAAAGAACATTATGGTTCTTAAGATGGTCCATCAAATGTGAAGATAATTTTAGGTCATCAAAGTAGTATGAAAGGTTATTGGGCGCATTGGGTGGGTGCAACCCAATTTGAAAGTTTTGAAAATCCTCCATCAAAATAAAGAAATGCAAAGTGGTAGTACATTTAGTACTTTTAAAGTGATGTTGAGGTGGGTCAAATAAATTTGATAATGTTAAAGCATGACAATGAGTTTCTAATAAAAAATTATAGAGCATGTACAAATGGTTATGGTCCATTTCTTGAAGAAAATGTGACTTGTGTTCATATGGATAAGAACATGTTCATTTATTGTTGGATAAATGTCACATCTCACCTCTTCGGGAGGTTTGTGAGATTGAAAAGAAATATTTTGACATAAATAATTATTTGGTCATATACTTTGAGTACATCACAAATATTGTGGTATGTTCTATCATGAACTATTGCAGGACAAGAAAGAAATAATTGTTTCCTGATATTGCAGCTGGTGTATTTTTGTCACTCAATTATGTTGTTATTCCACTCGTTCGGTTAGATAGGGTATTTGACGTCTTTATGTCATTTTGTTGATTCTCTTGACTATAGGTCCATATGTACGAATTCTTATTCTTCTTTAGGTGTTGTACTTAAAAAGATTAGGGATGAACAATATGAATTTGAAATCAGTCCTCCTTCCTCGGTAATTTATATTTTTGAAAATTTTTTTAAAAAAAGTCGATTTCCAAAACTCTTAAATGTAAATCGTAGATTTAAACTACTAAAGTACAGGTTTTTCTGAAATACTTGCTTTTACAAACTACTAAGGAAACATATATAGATATTAAGTGAAGAACTTTAAGCTCTTTATGAATATCCTCAAGTTGAAGTTGCCTTTCTAAATCCAAGTAAGTGTTCCAGTTTAATCTTCAAGTATATACATTTCACGAGATATTTACATGTGATACGAAAGTGATTACGAGATTATGAGGACAAGAGTATCAATGAGCCAAGATTGGCAAGATCATTCAGGTAACAAATGCATTATGAATCCATGACATTACATGTTATGCATTATACTTCCGAGCTATAATCGGAACGTATGTGGCGTATTGCCTATATTTATACGTATGAAACACAGATGGCCACAAGTTGGTGAATATGATCCCGGTTCGCTACTGGAAGGCACCACCATTGCCAGCACTTGGTTGGGTATGACATACATTTGCATCTATATCTATATGTATTCACGACATACGATTATGCGAGCATACCATGCATATTTAATTTATATAAGGTTTGATGTCAGCCATGGCGGCTACCATAGTTTCTATTTCAGGTGCTATCTTTATTCCCATTTTTACAATAACTATTTATTATTCCATTTTCTGCCTTACATACCAGTACATTTTTATTTGTTCTGACGTCCCATTGCCTGGGGACGCATTTTTGTTTCGTGCGTGCAGGTCCAGGAAGGGATTCTGATTGACCCCTCTTCTAGGATTCGGGGTTCAGATGTGAGTTGGTAAGCTGCACTTCTTTCTGGAGCTTTCATAGGATGTTACTTTTATTGTACAGTTTGGATATAATTCGGGCCTTGTCCCGACCAATGCTTATCTCACTCATAAAGGTTATTGTGGACACAGTATTATGGGTTTCTTTCTGCATCTTCCAGTTTCCAGCCACATAGGCTTCGCATGTATAGATATGTATGTATGTGTGTATATCTTCATTTTAGACTTGTCGGCTAGCTAGTACCTTATTATCTTTGGCTTGTCTACCTTCGTCTGTATGACTTATCAATATACAGGTTATGACTTTAAGGGTCCAGTCATAGTATTTTACATATTATGTTGCCCAACCTTCTAGGCCCTCAGTTGAGTCAATTGGTATGGTTATGTGGCTAACTTGATTGCATAAGGTGTCAAGTGCCATTCACACCTTCTCTAGTTTGGGGCGTGACAATATAATAAACTATAACAAACAAAAAATGAAATTTAACAAGAATTATATTAACACAGTACACAAAACTACGCAACCTAATAAAATACAAACAAGTTAAAAAATCAGCAATATGAAAGAGCAACAATAAAATATGAGAGAAGTAAATAATAATCTACACTTAGAATGATATTAAAGGGTGAGATCTAGATTTTTTATCAACATTGAAGATGATTGGAGTTTTTTTGGAGCTTGGAGATCCATTTCGCTGAACCTCGTCAACGCTCGGGCTACTAGTTTGGATATGGGTTTCGTTGATTGCTGCTGTTAGAGTTGTGTTGTGTTCGCCGGAGTCCACCGACTTTGTCGGCTGGTTGTTGTTCGAGTTGTGGGATGGCAACGATCTTGGAGTTCTCCATTAATGGAGAAACTCAAGCAAACTCGGGAAAGGGACGAAGGTACAAAGGTTGTTGGGTTGTTTGGTTGTTGTTCACTGGAGATGGAGTCACGCCGAAATTAGTCGATTTTCAACCATAACTGGTTGTTCTGTGGGTTCGCCGAAAAATACCTTGATGGATTTTGGACATAAAATTTATATCAAAGGATAGCCCTTGAAGAGCTTGGCACATTTATGTAAAGGGTAAAGGATGGGGATGACCGGAACTTCGTAAATCTAAAGAAAAAGGTGAAGATTTATGTTTGGTTTTTCTAAGATCTACGAAGTTTGGCTATGGATAAGGATGAATGGTTTGCGGATTTGTGTAGAGGAGGGTGAAAGGAAGAAATGGTAGAAATTTTGGAGATTTTTCCGGTCAAGGGGTGATGGACTAGCCGGATTCCGGCGGAACTCGAGTAAGCTTGGCACCGGAAAATCATGAACACTAGAGAGTTTCTTAAGACTGAAAATTACCCCCTGAATTTTTATTCACCCCCCACCTATTTTTTGACCTAATCATAACATAAATAGAAAATTAATTATGCAATGGGATCAAATTGTGGGCTTGGGATTGCATCCCAAAATCATCGGTCAATATGTGTATTCAAATTTAATCCGTATTTGAATGAATTTCTAGACTGTGCAAAATATCAAAAATGAATATTAACAAATGTAACAAATAAAATGATTATTAAAATATTTTTATAATGAACGTAATTAATTACATGAAAAAATGCAATTTTAAAATTAACTGCTAAAAAATCCTTAATTTTGATAATTAATGATAATTATCGATAAACTTATTTAAAATTATAAAAAAATTATTTTGAACTATTAAATAAATAAAACTTAAAAGTTATGAATTTTGAAAATGTTAGGCCAAAATTGGGTGTCAACAACTGTCCATTTCATTGGATATGATTGATGAAAGAAATCGTGGACAACGAAAATTGACAAACCCAATTTTGACCGAACACATGACCTTTATATAAAGGTGTGATTGGAATGTGATGGAAGTCGATCCCGGACTTGCCTCTAAAAGGTTCCACGCTGTGTTGCGTCCTTGTTGACCTAGTCCACACCTATGGCATAATTGAGAATGCATCCTCTTGGATGTTCTCGAAAAGACAAAGATAAAACTCATTATTAGAGACAAAATTAAAGGGAAAAAGGTAGCATCCCTTGCTATACGATGAATGACAATAATCCACTGGTAAGATATAAATGCATGTCCTTCGGTAAGACGAATATAAATGATCCATCAGTAGGATATCAATGTATGTCCATCGGTAGGACGAATTAAAAATGATGATCCATCAGTAGGACAAATGAAAAAAGATGATCCATTGGTAGGATATGAATGTATGTCCATCGGTAGGACGAATGAAAATGATCCATCGGTAGGATATGAATGTATGTTCATCGGTAGGACAAATGAAAATGATCCATCGATAGGATCTAAATGTATGTCCATCGATAGGACGAATAAAAATTCTTTCAACGCAAGTCTCCTCCGACTTGAACGTGGAATAGATAAGGTGTACATATTTCACCTCCGAATAAATGCAACTTAAATGCAAATATCTTTCAACGCAAGTTTCCACCAACTTGAACGTGAATAGATAAGGCGCACATCCTTCACCTCCGAATAGATGCGACTTAAATGCAAATATCTTTCAACGTAAGTTTCCTCCGACTTGAACGTGGAATAGATATGGTGCACATCCTTCACCTCCAAATAGATGCGACTTAAATGCAAATATCTCTCAATGCAAGTTTCCTCTGCCTTAAACGTGGAATAGATATGGTGCACATCCTTCACCTCCAAATAGATGCAACTTAAATGCAATGGCCTTATCGTTAAATGAAATAAAAATGATGAATGATACAATGATTGTCCACTGTAATGAGGTGGATGACTCGATGATTGTCCACTGTAATGAGGTGGATGGCTCGATGATTATCCAACTATAACGAGGTGGATGGCTCGATGATTGTCCAACTGTAACGAGGTGGATGACTCGATGATTGTCCATTGTAACGAGGTGGATGACTCGATGATTGTCCACTGTAACGAGGTGGATGGCCAAATGAATGTCCAACTGTAACGAGGCGGACGGCTCGAGGATTGTCCACTATAACAAGGTGGATGGCTCGGTGATTGTCCATTGTAACGAGGTGGATGGCTCGTGATTGTCCACTTTAACGAGGTGGATGACTCGATGATAATGCTGAAGATTTGCAAGTTGACTTTGAACTTCAAGCGATGATGAGTCATTTGAAGTTGACTATCAAGATTCTGACAGTACTCGTTGGAATTTTTGAGGTCTTCCTTAAAAATTCTGTCCCAGCTAGAACTTTTGGCAAATCTCAAAATTATGTTCAATCATGACTTGCTGGAGATATCACCTTTATTGTGAATTTTTGAAATATTCTCAAAAAATTTGTCCTAGTTTTTATTACAAGGAGAAAAGAAAATGACACTAGGTATATGACCGAGCCGTCGTGGCACCTACATATCCAATCGAGCCAGGAATCAGGTCAAATGTAGTTCCAATCCTGTAGATGATAAATACTGCAAAGAATCTAAGACACAATCATCAGTATAAAATGCACAATATGAACATGATGAAATATGAAAATAATATTCTTTGCGATATTCGAAGCCTAAAGACAAGATATATCACATTTGGACAATCCAATGAAGTAAAATAGGTGTCTCACACTGACAGGATTAACCTAATGACACTTTTTACATGAACAACCTAAAAAGGAAAGGCAAAATCTTTTTTTTTAACGGAAAGAATTTGAAAAAATATTTTGGAAAATATTAAAGAGTGGGTACTTGCCCCTTCTTCTTTTTTGAAATATAAATAATATAAAGAGACAGTCAAATCTTGACTACAATTGGTACCAGGAGTTAGGATTGCATGTAAATCCTTTTTTTTTCCTAACTAAGATTGAATTCAAGGTAACTCCTACAGCTTCAAGTGGTATCTCAAACACACTTAAGTATCAACAAGATTTGTTCACCTTGCTTCAAACAAAAGTTTTGAATTATACCAATCATCATGTCTCAATTGCCCTCACAATAAGAAAAGTCTTGTTTCACACATATTTGAAGCATATTATTTGAGGACATTTTTTGAAGTGCACTCACACTCACAAGAATGTTCAATGCATGCAACTGTGATACAGTATGTTTGGCCCTTATGTAAATCTCCACTAATGTGAGAATATTTGGAATAAGATCATGTAGGGCTTGTCATTGTCTTGTAATGTAGGCTTAGAAACGGGTAGGATATACATTTGGGATAAGAGTGACTTAATTCCTTCTTGAGTGTCACAGTGAATTTGTACTTTTGATGATTGATACACCTTTGGCGTCTAATCCTCTTTATTGTCCCCTGTTTTTTTTCGACTTCTTTTGAATTCTTATTTGTTGGAGCTTTTCCTTTTTCACCCCTTTGTTTTGAAGTTTTCTCCTCTTTTGTTGGAGTTTTTTCCTTCTCGTCTTTCATTGACCTTGTAGGAGTGTTTTGTCTTTAATTTATTTCTTTCCACCTTCCCTATTTTTTCTTTTTCTAGAAGTTGCTTTTTTGCTTCCTCGACTTTGGGAGACTTTGTATCTTTTGCCTTTGGCAACTTCAAACATGGATCTTCTCTTATAATTTGCACACTCTTGGTGCACTCAAGAAGGTTGGGCCAAGAGAGTGATAGTGCATGTAAGCACTAAAAAGGGACAGTGGCTAAGATGTGGTTGTCCAAATAAAGGCTTCAAGCTCAAAGTGGGGAAAACTAGGGATCAATGTCATTTGATAGGTTTTGAAAGGCACAATCAGGTCAAAGAAGGCCTACAATCCTTTCTCAAACCAAACATAACTCAGGATTTCGCCTCGATAAACATTCAAGCCAAGTTCTAGATCAACAGTGTGATGCAATTGAATTTTGATCTAAAAGCTCACCACACAATGCACATGAAAACATGAGGTTGGTTTTATTCTTATCTTGAATGCATGCAAGAGAATTTTCAAGCATCACAAAAGTAGAAATGAAAAGTAACAAAAGAGTCTATAATTTACCATAAAGTTCATCCCCTCCATTATACCAAATATATTTACATGCTCCTAACTGCATTGGTCCCAACTGAGTTGAAGACATGACTCTTACGATATATACACAATTTTATTTTTTATTTTTTTGAAAGTATGAATATCGAACCCAAAAAGGGCTTCCTACGTATCTCATTGAGATGAGAATCAGGTGTGCGTAGTTCATGCAACTATGCCTTTGAAAATATGCACAAACTATTTTACTTTTTTTTCCTGAAATTTAAAAGAATAAACACCGAACCCAAGAAGGGCTTCCTACGTATTCCACCGAGATGAGAATCAGGTTCGCATAGTTCGTGCAGCTATGCCTTTGAAAATATGCACAAACTATTTTACTTTTTTTTCTAAAATTTGAAAGAATAAACACCGGACCCAAGAAGGACTGCCTACGTATCCCACCGAGATGAGAATTAGGTTCGCATAGTTCGTGCAGATATGTGGCACAAAATAGTTTCAAAATTTAGACAAACTTGGAGCGATTCATTGTATCCTCTTCAAACTGTCGATCTTTGTACTGTCTGTTGAAAGTGGTCTCTCAATTTTTACAGTAACAACTTGTTGTATTCTTTTTTGGATGTCTCTTCAAACTGTGTATACTCCTAATGATTTCCAAGAACTATACATTATTATCACCATCCCCGACTGTTGTCGGGGACGGTTTCCCTGCAAAAATATGAGAAATGTGTGAAAGCAAGGCCAACATAAAAAATAACAAAAAATAAATGAGTGTGACCTCATAGTCAAAGACTCCCCTGATTAGTCTTTTTCACTGAATATTAATGTCTTGTGAAATACAAAGACTCAAATTTCGCAAGTCCTCTTGTCCCTTGCAACTTCGGACGAACAATTACTTCCAGATTTTGTTATAAATCAAACTCTCGTTTAAAAATGAGAAAAATTCAAAAGGTAAAAGTGTTAGTTCGTGTTCATAATGGATATTGCAAAATATCACGCGAAAAAAATAATTAAACGCATAAAGCACTGCTTTGATTGAAAATAAACTCAATTATATCACATATCATACAAACAATTATTACGCGTCATATACAAATATGTGATCCTTTTGTACCAAGGATACACATAAGTATGATTGTCTTTTTATTGACTACGGGCCAAACAGACACAAGGTGGGCTTCTTAAATGTGGAATCGATACCCAGGATCGATCCACCTAAGGTATATGCATGCATGACTTAAATTGAGGGGTGGCTTAGGTCTATCTTATGTTTTCTAAGATTTGGCTTACTAGACACAAGGTTCCCGAGTGGACAACTAAAGTGAGGAGGGTACGCGGTCACACGGAAAAAGATCCAGACACCCCGCGCATATGTCAACTCTCCTAACTTTGGGGATTTTGAAAGAATTTTGTGGGTGTACAAAACACACCTCACATGTGTGTGATTGTGTGAATTTTCCAGAATTGGAGAAACTATGAACGGAATGACAGTTTGTAAAGCAGTAACAAAATTACCAATTTATATAAACCAGTAACAAATAAACATTTTAGATAAACAATAACAAATAAGCAGTTTATATCATATAAGCATTAGACATGTAAAATAAAGCAAGCAAGTAAGCATATGCTAAAAACCTTAATAATTAACCTCAGTCTGTTATGGTTAGAACCTATTAAATCCCCAGCGGAGCCGTCATTTCTGTTATGCCGTAATTTTACTAACCTTTAGAAAAATCACATTTTGAAATGTTCCAAATATAATACAATTTGAGAAAAATACTTAGAAAAGAGTCGCCACTTAATTTTTTAAAGAAATTAAGAAAACTTAATTTAAAAAGACTCTAACAAATTAAGTCTTTAAAATTTTAGAGAAAATGGATAAGATGTTTTTATTAACGCTTCAAGAAGGTTTTTAAGGCATTTGAAGCGCCCGCTAACACCCGGTTATCCTACGACTTGGTTAATATATATTTTGACTATTTTTTAAAGAAAAAAAATGATTTAATATAAAAAAAATCTACAATATTTGAATAACTTTGAGAAAATAGTTAAAAGAATAATTTTTAATTTTTAAGAAAAGGGGGACCCTAATTAGAATATTTTAAATTAATTACAAGTGATTAGAATTTTAACAAAATTGGATATATTTGAATCATTTTAATAATAATTTACACCGATTTGATTAATTAAAAGTATGAAAACTATTTTAAATTAAATGAAGAATAAACAAAAAGTTTTGACTAAAGTTATTCAATAAAAGTATAAGAGTTGATAAAATGAATTTTATTAAAATAAGCTAACATAAAGAATATGGTTCGGCTTTTGGGGAATTCAATTAAGTTAAACCAAATCAAATAAAAAGGTTAGAATTAGTAGATAAAAAATATGTCAAATATTCAATAATAGTAAAATTTTCAGATTGTCAAAAATACCCAAAAATGGGCCTATTGGGCCCAAAATCAGAAGTATGTCCGCCTGGGCTGATTTTGAGCCTAACAGCTGCTATGGATTAATTTGGGTTTTGGCCCGAACCTATCCTATTTTCTAATAAGAGCCTGCAGCAGAAATATTGTGTATACACCTAGTAATATAAGACACGGCCTAAAATTTATCTAACATCAATATATACAAAATAATAAATAAAAATTATAATTTGAATTCAATGTGAAGCAGCTCCGTGTACCTGTAAAGACACTTAGTAAAAGTGTTAGTACTAAATAAATATGAATAAAAATAAATAAGTCAAATAATAACTTAAAAATAAAATATGTCTTATTAACATGGAAGGCCTTGGAAATCGACAATAATTTTTTAATTAGCCAATTTTAATTTATATAATTCATGTAACTCACAAATAATATTATAAAATAATATGCAGTAGCTAAAAACAAAACAGTAACCAAAGTGCAATAACATTACTTACTAGAAAATTCTTAAAAATAATAATAATAAATTGCATAAAATTGAATTTAACATATCAAGGGCAAGACCCACTAAAATCTGTGATTTTCCTAACACGAGTTACCAAAAGAGAAGAGATAACAAATCAATAATTAAAAATTAAATAAATGATAACAAATGAAAATAACTTCAACACTATCATATAAAATTAACAAAATGAACAGCAATGCAACATGTAATATCCCAAAAGTTAACCAAATAAAATAATAATAATAGTAACCATGTGATAAACAAAATAACTTTAACAATTAACTTTAATAAATTAAGAACCAATAATGTGGACAAAAGTAGAACAATTCGGATAAGCAATCTGAAGTATATGATAAACTATAACAAATAAAAGATGAAATTTAACAAGAAATATATTAACACAGTACACAAAACTACGCAACCTCATAAAATACAAACAAGTTAAAGAATCGGCAATATAAAAGAGCAACAATAAAATATGAGAGAAGTAAATAATAATCTACACTTGGAATGAAATTAAAGGGTGAGATCTAAAATTTTTACCAACATTGAAGATGATTGGAGTTTTTTCGGAGCTTGGAGATCCATTTCGCCGGACCTCATCAACGCTCGGGCTACTAGTTTGGATATGAGTTTCGTTGATTGCTGCTGTCAGAGTTGTGTTGTGTTCACCGGAGTTCACCGACTTTGTCGGCTGGTTGTTGTTCGAGTTGTGGGATGGCAAGGAGCTTGGAGTTCTCCATTAATGGAGAAACTAAAGCAAACTCGGGAAAGGGAAGGTAGAAAGGTTGTTGGGTTGTTGTTCACCGGAGATGGAGCCACGCCGGAATTAGTCAATTTTCAATCATATCTGGTTGTTTTGTGGGTTCACCGGAGAACTTCGCTGGAAAATACTTTGACGGATTTCGAACATAAAATTTATATCAAAGAATATTCCTTGAAGAGCTCGACACATTTATGTAAAGGATTTTAGATAAGGATGATCGGAACTTCGTAAATCTAAAGAAAAAGATGAAGATTTATGTTTGATTTTTCTTAGATCTACGGAGTTTGGCTATGGATAAGGATGAATGATTGCGGATTTCTGTAGAGGGGGTGAAAGGAAGAAATGGTAGAAATTTTGGAGATTTTTTCGGCCAAAGGGTGATGGACTCATCGGATTTCGGCGGAACTCCGGTGACAAGCTCACTAGAAAATCATGAACACTAGAGAGTTTCTTAAGACTGAAAATTACCCCCTGAATTTTTATTCACTTCCACCTATTTTTTGACCTAATCAAAACATAAATAGGAGAATAATTATTCAAATGGGCTCAAATTGGGGGCTTGGAATTGCGGTCCAAAATGATCAATCAATCTGTGTATGCAAATTTTATCCGTATTTGAATGAATTTCTAGACTGTACAAAACATCAAAATGAATATTAACAAATATAACAAATAAAATGAATATTAAAATATATATATAATGAATGTAACTAATGACATGTAAAAATGCAATTTTAAAATTAATTGATAAAAAAATCCTAAATTTTGATAAATAAAGATAATTATCGATAAACTTATTAAAATTATAAATAAATTATTTTGAACTATTAAATAAATAAAACTTAAAAGTTACGAATTTTGAAAATGTTAAGCCAAATTGGGTGTCAACAATCCTCATCTAAGTCCTCTAAAGAAACCTCAGGAGCAACAGTCTCCTTATTCTTACCCTTGTCTACCCTAGGTTGCTGATCTTCTTTTATATTTGTATCATTTTTATCAGATGGTTGAGGGGAAGACATATCAGCCCTAACATTTATAACAGTAGTTGGGGGGAAGGGGGATTACCTTTTTTGGGAGTAAGCAATTGGGCTATTTGGACCTCATTAGGATCCTCAACAATTAAATGAGTACTAATTTAATGTACCACATACACATCAACAAAGTCCCCAACCTTTAAGTTGTTAAAAAATCTCGACACATCAGCATCACTATTCAATATATATAAAAACCACCTCTTTGTTAACTTTGCACCCAAAGGTTTCAATTTTTTTACTCCTAATTCTCTAGCTAATTTCTGAAAAAACATTATACGAAGCTCATCCATATCGATTCTTATTTTTTCAAGATCAAAAATTTCATTAGCGTACCTGAGTTCAGGATCTAATAAAAAACAGCCCCCATAATGCATTTGAAGTGTTATAATTGTTGAAGCCACATTCTTACCATGCATGCAAAGTCACGAGAATACATTCAGTTGATTGACAAAAATCCCTAAATGACAAAAAAATCTTAATTCACAAAAAGCCCTAATCGACAAAAAAACCTAATTTTAAACTAATTCTTTATGGAATACAACAAAAACCTCTATAATAATCTGATATAATAAATTGGAACACTAACAAGAAAGAAATCCAGCGCAATTGATAAAAAACATAGAAAAATTCAGATACGAAAAAACCCTAGGTTCAACAGATATTCACGACAAATGACATTGAATGCATAATACTTCTACAAATTGTTATTAGGCATGTTATTAGGCATGTAAAAGACCAAAATCCTCCCTAAAATCACACAACGACCTCTGCAACAATACTTAGCCCTAACGCAAACTCAAAACAACAAATTTCAAAATGAAACACCAAAAACACAGCTGCAAAACAAAGAGAATGAAAATCAGTCAACAAACTTACAACTATGGAGTGAAACACGAACTCAAACACTTCACAAAATCGGAAAAAAATCGCGGTGATCAACAATGTAAATCGGGACTAGAGAGAGTAGAAGGGTCTAGTTGAAAAGGAGAAAGGAAAGAAATGTTTGAAAGAGAAAGGATTAGCCTATTTTTAACATGTCATTTCCTACGTGGCATTTTTAAATGACGTGAAAAGCTACATGTGGCATTTGTAATTCACGCACCACTGAGTGGTCAAAAAAAGGGTTTAAAATGTTGGGTTTCAGTGGGTTCGAGGGTTCAGTTGGCAAAGTCGTGAGTAGAAGGGTTCATGTGACAAAATGAGACAAGTACAAGGGTCTCCCAGACCATTCTGCCCACTTTAAAAGTTTAAAATTTTTAATTTCAAACTTTAAAAGTATAAAAGCTTTAAAATTTAAATTTCAAACGTTAAAAGTTTAAAATTTTAAATTTCAAACTTTAAAAGTTATAAAAGTTTTAATTACAAACTTTGTATTAAAATTGAAGACAATAAAAAAAAAATTAAGGTGAATAACCTATAGTTTTATTAATATTAATTAAATATTACAATTTGAGTTACAAAATATTAGTAGAGGATTAGAGGACTTAATCTACACAACCACCTTCTAGGAAGGGTTCTGTTTGAATTAGACCTCAAATTATCATACTCATACTAATAGTTCATGCTACCAAGCCAATTTTTTCTTAAATCATTTAACATTTCTCTAGTAACACGATTTGGAATTGGTTGATCAGCTAGTTCCTCCAATGTATCAATGTCGTCGTCACTAAAATCTTGCATCATTTCATCAATATCATTTTCAAATTTGGTAGGTAAAGCCGGACGCACATAACTCTTTCTCTCACCATTAATCTCTAAATAGTACCGATATCTCTAAGCTATCTGCTGCTAATGAATATATATGCTCTCCAATTTGAAATCTTGTTGCACTAAAAGCGCCTTCTGAAGCTACTAAAGATGCTTGAATAGCTAACACATCTCAAGCAATCGGTTGAAGTTTTGGAAATCCCTTGCCGCGATTGCTCCACCAATCTAGAAGATCAGGTAAACATTGTGAATCCTTAATAGTTTTCGTATTTTGATTAATATATGAATCAAAATCATTTTTATCATTATGAGAAAGTTCAAGATAACAATCTAGCATATCATCAAGATCATCTTCATTATATCTATACCTAGAACTTTGAGATTCTTCATTACGTACTACATTTCTTCTATGAGAATTATACAAGTCATACAATTTTCTTGCTTCAATTATTATACTATCTTTAACTTCTTGACAACTAGGTGTTTCATCATCTTGAATATCTAAATTGAAATATATTTTATCAACCATTCGTGATGCACCTTCATCTTTGTAATGTAGGTTTAACAAACAAGCGGTTAAATAAATTTGAGGAATAAGAATTAAAAAAAAATTAAAATTTTTCAATCATATTCTTAACAGAATCTGCAAATCTTGGTTTATTTTTGAATTTATAAAATTTACTATAAATAGCACAAATATTTGGTAAAACAAAGCAAATAGTTGGATAGATAAAAAACTTTTAAGAATTCTATAAGTTATTTTACGTCATTTCAATCACTATCACTACAAAAGGAACCCCAATTACCAACAAAAAAAATCGTTGGTAAATTGATCAAATTGGTTGGCAAATTGAGTTACCAACCAAATATCAACTTATATTGATTCGTTGCTAAAAGGATCGTCGGTAAATATTACCAACCGATTTTAATTTGTTGGTAAACTTACCAACCAAAAATCAGTTGGTAAACACCCAAAGATATTACAAATTTTTGAAACATGGCCCTGAAATTTCCGTTAGTAAATTCACCAACTAATTTTTGGTTAGTATATCGTTAGAACCTTTACTAACGAATTGAAAAGGAGTTGGTAAATTTTTTTCTTCATTATTCGATTCCGTTGGTAATTATAGCAACAACTGTCTGATAGTAAACTTTTCCAGATACATTGGTAATTGGTTGGCAATTTTAGTAACATAAAATTTATGTTGGTAATTTACCAATAAATTTTAAATACTTTTTTTTTTATTTCTCATCCGGTGTCCGGTACACACATTGAAGCCCGACTAAATCCGGATTCACGCCGAAAAGTCTCACATTGGGGGTAAAGCTCTCCCTAACAAAGTCGACTCCGTATCCAAGGAGAATTGAACCCAAGACCTCTTGGTTAAGGATGAAGCACTTACCATTCCACCACAACCCTTGTTGGTAATAAATTTTAAATACGTTAGTATGATTATTTGTTTTTCTAATAAATTTACTAATAGATTGTTAGTTTGTTGGTAATATATCATTCAAGTTCAATGTTAGGTTAGTAATTGATTGACAATATGTTCAAAATATTATTAACTGGATGATTATTCAATAGTAAAATATTTATTAATTTATTGATTTAAAAATCTAAGAGCACGAATATAAATCCAAAAATATTAATATCAATTTTATAAATCATATTTGAATGAAACAATGCAAAATCTATGATAACAAGTTAAATTAATCTCAATATGATACAAATCATTATATCAATTTTTTTAATTTGAGCACGTTTACCAAAAATATTGACTAAATTTAAATTTTGGCCAAAACTTAAAAGTTAAAACGCCTAACAGCACAAACTGAAAATGGAAGCCTCAAAACTTGAACCAACCATCCTATTAGATATAAAAATGACCTTCCGAATCTAATCGCATTGACGGAATTCTCATCAGAGCACGTTTACAAAAAATGTTAGGCAAAGTCAAATTTTGGCCAAAAGTTAAAAGTTAAAACGCCTAACAAAATCCAAACCAATCATCCTATTAGACGAAAAATGACCTTCCAGAGCTAACCGCGCTGACGAAATTCAAATTTGAGCATATTTCCCCAAAAAAATGACCAAATTCAAATTTTAGCCAAAAGTTAAATGTTAAAACTCTTAACGACACAAACTGAAAATAAAAGTCTCAAAACCCGAACCAACCATCTTATGAGACCAAAACTGAACTTATATGGCTAACCGCGGTGACAAAAATTTAATTCGAGCACGATTACCAAAAATATTGACTAAAGTGAAATTTTGGACAAAACTTAAAAGTTAAAATGTCTAATGACACAAACTAAAATCAGGAGCCTCAAAACCCGAACCCTCTATCTTATTACATAAAAAATGACCTTTCACATCTAACTGCACTGACGAAATTCTCATCTGAGCTCGTTTATCAAATGTATTGACAGAAGCTAAATTTTGGCCAAAATTTATAAGTTAAAACACCGAACGGCACACACTAAAAATGAAAGCCTCAAAACCTGAACCAACCATCCTATTAGATAAAAAATGACCTTTGAATTTAATTACGCTGACGGAATTTTCATCTGAGAACGTTCACAAAAATATTGACCAAAGTCAAATTTTGGTCAAAACATAAGATTTAAAACACCTAACGTCACAAACAAAAAACGGAAGCCTCAAAACTTGAGCCAACCTTCCTGTTAGATCAAAAATGACCTTTCAAAGCTAGTGACACTGACAGAGTTCTAATCTGAGCACCTTTAACAAAAATATTGGCCAAAGTCAAGTTTTGACTAAAATTTAAAAGTTAAAAGTTAAAACGCCTAACGACACAAACTGAATATGAAAGCCTTAACACATCAAGTCTATAGTTCACATTTGAATTAGGAGCATTCCAAACTATTTGTAAAGGTTTCCTACATTCATAAGCGACTTGAAGCATTTCAAATAAAGAATTTCATCTAGTACACGCTGATTTTGGAATTTTTCTAGGTGGAAGATTAATTTCACGACAACGATTTTCAAATTCTATACGTCTAGACCTAACTTGACATTTAAGAATAAAATGACATGCAACTTCAACTTTTATGCAACCATCATTATACATTGCTATACCATCTCTAACAATCAAATTATATATGTGTGCAGCACATCTAATATGAAAACCATCAATATAAACAGGGCAAAGAGTTGGTTTTAGTATTTCAACAACAGATGTATTATTAGAAGCATTATCTAAGGTGACACTAATTATTTTATCACAAATTTCATAATTTTGTAAAACATCTACAATAGTTTGAGCTATGTAACTATCGGTTTTATGCATTTCACAACATTTATTACCTAAAATTATTTTTTGCATAATCCAATTTTCATCGATCTAATGTGCAGTAATAGTTAAATAATCATTACCATTTACACTACGACCCATATCAGAAGTAATACCTATTTTACAAGTATTATAATAAAATAAACAACCAAGATATTGAAAATGTTGAGCTTGATAATCAAATATAGACTTTTTAATTGTGTTTCTTGTAAAACCTTTAAAATGTGGATCATACACAATTTGAATATAATGAATAAAATCGAGATTTTCAGCAAAACTAAAAGGAAAGCCAATGACAACAATCATTTTAGCTAATTCTTCAAGATTTTTTTCTTTACTATATGAGCGTCGTGTATTATGGCCAGATACATTAGAAGGATTTAATTGCGTTTGGACCATATTAGAGCCCCCTACTCCTACAGTTTCACTAGGAAGGGTGGTACCATTCTTTTTAGCTTCGGCTACAGCTTTAGCATGCAAAAATTCATTTTTACAACATTCCATTAAATGATTACTCAAATGTCCCATCCCACCCTATTTTTCCACAGTTTTATGATTCATTCTATGTTTACATTTATTACAAATAGCTTGTGTTTTGTCTTCACTCTGAGTCATAAATTGTCACACAACCAATTTTTTAGCACGTTCTACCTTAGGCCTAGGATGTACGGGGGAAATGGGAGCAGGACAACAAAAGGGAGTAGGACTGGGAGCGGGAGTGAGAGCGGGACTAGGAGTGGGAATGGAAGTAGTAGCCGAAATTGGCTCAGTTTCATCATCATCGTCATCAAAAGTATCAATATAATCATTAACATTATCATGTTTATCATCTTCAAGTAATTCCTCATCAAAATTACTAAACATTCTTTGTAAAGATTTATGATAAGGATCTAATCCAATATTACTATCAATATTAAAAAAAGTTTCATCAACATGCGTAAAATCTTCCGTATTTATTCTTACTTGTGCTACCTGTCTAGTTTTAGATTTAGAAGAACTACCAATTTTTTTATTTTTCTTAGAATTTGAGGTAAATAAATTAGTGATCGAATCATATACAGTTGTTTTATCTTTGTCAACATTTTTTTATACCGGAATCCATATTAAAATATGAAAAGTGAGTAAATTATATATAATACGAAAAATATAATGCAAACAAATAAATAACTAAATAAGTAAAGACTAGAGACTAATTACTCACAAAATAAATAAATAATTAAATGAAAACAAATAAATAACTAAATGAAAAGTGAGTTGGAATAAATGTACCAAACGTCTACTTAAAAAAGTAGACGTGTATGGCCGAAAGCCAAAAATTGAAAGTTGAATTTTGAAGCTCCAAAGACCAAATTCGTAATCCACCAAATCTTTCAAACTAATATAAGTTGTAATTTAAAAGAGAATAAGAGATTAGAGACTTGAGACTTAAGAGAGTAGAAGATGAAGAATATTTGTGAGTAAAAATAATGAAAGATTGGGAGTATTTATAATTAAAAAATAGGATAAAAATGTAAATTTTAAAAATTTGGGATATTAAAAAAAGTTTGGGGGGCAGGGGGCTGTTTTGGGGGGTTATTGGGTGAAATAGCCTTTGGGTGGGCCCCAATACTTGTTGCCCAACGGCCTGCTAACGGCTATATTACAATTTAAATTAAAAGAAAAAAAATTAAGACGAACCGGATCAGACCTGTTCAAACTGAAACTGAAATCGGTACTTATCGGATCGAGACTAACCGATAAAAACATGGTTTCCGTCCCGTTACCCCTCCTGATTCCCCTACGTAACGGCCCTCACCGAATCCTGCCTGAATGATACCAGACCGGTAACGAATCGGGACGGAACGGTATTGATACCGGCACATCCCGGTCCCGCTGCCATACTTAGGCCAAATAAATCAGAGAAGAATGTGAAATGAAAGAAGAACTCTACATTTTGAATTATGCGTTGGCAACATAAATTAATGACACCTATAATAGTGAAGAGCAGATTTAGACACGTAAGTAGAGCTACTAACACACAATGACTAAAATATCCTCAACTTAAATTTTAAAGACAAAAATCAGCTCACTCTTCTACTATAGTAGAAATTTTGGAAACAGTTTTAAAAATGGTTACCACTTCCCCTGCTTTGAAAAAATAATTGAATTGTAATCTTTTAAAATTAAAAAAAAATTGACATAACTAACCTACGTCCTATAGATCCCATTACACACCCCCACCCCCCCACCCCCACTAACTTGAAAACATTGCATTTTTAAAACAATTGAATTTAATTAAATTTAAAATAATTAACTCTATTTTGTTATGCAACTGCTAATATATATATATATATATATATA
>JAJOOH010001691.1:0-18269 GCA_029582605.1 Solanum gracilifrons | reverse complement strand
GAGATATTCATGAAAATTAACTACTAGTATAACACTTTAGTAATAAGGGGAAATTTGTTAAATTATTAATTTTTTTATATATCAATAACCAGATTAAATTAATTATTACAAAAGAAATCAAAATTATAATGAAGGTAAGCATAATACCGTTAATTAACCACAGTCTACAACGGATGTTAGTGTTACGAAATCATACTTAAAGGATATCTTTGGAATTAATAAGAATTTTGTATGTGCAAAGTGTATCGAAGTATCTGTAAGTTGATCTTGCATTCACGTGATTTCAATTAGGCAGAGACATTATATCAGGTTATTTTGCTTGCGAGCATATATAGTGTATCTGCAACATTTTAATACATCACATAGCTATATGTTTCATAAATACACAATTTACCACTGTGTTTTGTAATCTGGAAGGAGCCTATGACTATCTATGAAAATTGTCATATTAAATTGCTTTTAAATGCCATGCGGGAGCAGACTCATTTTTTTCACTAATATATCAGATCCAAACTCCTAAATCCAGGTTAAATAACAGTGAAAATTTCACATCTATACACCTCAATTCCTCTAAATTGCTCAATTTTTTTCTTCAATCCCGATCAAGTCAAATCTCTTCTAAACAGTCCTAAAATTATAAATACAAGCTACTCTCAGTGTTTCAAGTCTTTTCATATATTAATTTGCTCAAATCAATTATGTTTGCAACAAGTCAAATCTTAAAATCTAGTTTTAAAAACAGTGAAAATAATAATGAATGCTGCTGCAAATAAAGGGAATTGCGTGGATTTTGTCTAATTTTTCATAAGTGAAAATAATTTCTCTATTTTCTTATTTCAGTTCAAAAGGTCAACTATTCAAAGACGGATTCTGACTACCAAAAAGGATGTAGGTTTTTCTGCTCTATTGAATCGGAATTTTGAATTCGAGCTCTGAATATGAATTTTTTTTATAAGAAGTATTTCCTCCTAATGATCCTACGTAGCACGAATCCAGAATAGACAGACTTCAATGTTGCATATTTTATGAAATAAAAGATGAGATTGAGATGATTTTGTCTATGAATAGAGAGGAAGTGGGTACAATCTTAATGCTTTTCAATTAATAAATATATGAAGAATAAATTAAGAAAAGAAAAAAAAAAAAAAGTTAAACTTACTTGGATTTATTTGATTAAGCCCAATGCCTAATTAGAAGTCCAAATACTGCTAAAACTTGGTGATTGAAGTCTTCAGACACTATCTAATTTATAAACCTTTTATATCTGAACATGATACTAATAGAGCTGTTGAATTGACTTTTTGGCTTAGGAACTTATAAGTCAAAGTTAAAAATTCATTGTTTTTTTTATTATTTTTGTTATTTTAATTCCAAAAAATAAATATTTATAAGTATTTTTTTTATAATTTTATCTGAATACCATAAATATTTTAAACCAAACAGGCTTTTTTTAAGTCTTTTCTTATTCTTTTATTTATTCGATTTAATAATACATATTGTACTAGAAAAATTAACTACCACTACTAATTAATTAATAAATTAATTGAGATTTGTGTCACTCAGAAAAAGGTCAGCTATGAGTTACTTGTATTGTTTTTTATTAGTATGAACACAAGTATATATTTATGAAAAGATTACGTTTGAGATTCTAGATCCGAAAAAAGAGGACAAGGAGAGTGTTGATTTGGACTTCTTTTTTTTTAATTTGGTGTACCCGCATTAAAGTTTGATTATTATGGATTCATGCCTCGTAGGGTCGGATCGTCTCAACAAGTTTGGAGGCATAAAGCAAAGACCGTATGAAGTAAGAATGTAAACAATGAAAATTTTCAATGAAGTTGAAAGCATATAAGGATCACTATTGCATATTTTTATGGAATAAAAGATCAGATTGTGGGTCTAAAAAATAAATATGTATAAATATTTTTTTATTTATTCAAATACAATAAAATTGCTTAAAGCTATTTTGACTTAAAAGTAAGATATTCGATATTTTAGTATTTTTTTTATTAAATAATATTGAATACTGTACAAAATATCATTTTAAAAAATTGTAATAGCATCGAAACCACAATATGAAAATTTTCAATTTTGGTTTATGTATCATCCCATCCTCACCCCTAGTAATAATGATGTAATTCTTCAAACTGTATTACTACTGTTATTTTTATTTTTATTGTTTTAACTTATAACCAACTACTTATAAATATTTTTTAAATTTATCCAAACACTTTATAAGTGCTTCAAAACTGTTTTAGCTTAAAATCACTTAAAATAAGTCAATTCAAATAGGCTTTAATCTTTTCTTATTCTTTAATAATTATTTAATACATATTGCACTAGAAAAGTTAACTCCTACTAATTATTAAATTAATGAGTTACTTGTATTGTTTTTTATTTGTATGTTTACCCCCTATGAACATAATTATATATTTATAAATAAAAAAATTAGATTCCAGATCCGAAAAAAGAGTAGAAGTGGAGAAAATAAGGAGTGGAGGAGAGCCATTGATTTAGAGTTGGTGAGCGGTAGAGATCGTATCACAACAATTTAAGGGATTAAAATGATTTATTTGAAGCTCTTGTGATTTAGCGGGCGTTTGGTCATAGAATTTTAAAATTTTTAAAAGGAAATTAATTTGGGTAAAGTTTGGATTGAAGTTGAAAATATGTTGGATCGTAGTTTTACAAATATATTTCACTTTTGTTTTAAAAAAACACAAAACATGACTAAATTTTGAAAACTATTAAGAATACTCCATCGTACCAAATAAATATACTTGCTAATCCTAAATTACGCAGAATCTTCATTGATGAAGTTGATTATCATTATCACAAATCAAAATTTTATACAAAGATAAGCTTGACCCAAAAAATTATCATTTTCAAATGAACTAGATAGTACATTATTCTAAAATCATAACGCAATATTTTAATAACAATTGGTATGAATTAGAGAGAAGACAAGGTACTTCACAAATCAAAATTCCAAAAAAACAATCAAATGAGCTATTATGCCTTCCAATTATGGGTGTATATTAGACACTTAAATTTGTGTGAAGTTAAACAAATCGACACATACATCCTACATGACAATTTGTGTCCTACGTGGTGTCTTACGTATATTATGCCACATAGGATTTATGTGTCTACTTGGTCAACTATACAAATTTAATTGCCTATTTGTGTACACCCAAAGTTGGAGGGCATAAATGTAAAATAAAGCCAAGTAAAATGATATATTTATGTATTATGCCAAAATTAAATAAAAAATCTCTTATATTTTAGAGAAAAAAACATTTTCCTTCCAACCAAAAACACTCGCAGTGTTCCTTCATATCTACACTTACATGTAATATTAAATCCTAAAAAACAATTGCATAAAAAATATAAGAATATGTGATTTATACATTAATTTGAGCTATTAATGCTGAAATCACTTTGTACTAAATAAGTTGAACATGCATTGTATAACAAAATTAAAATACCAATATATACAAACCTAGAGTTCGATATGATCTTAGTGTTTTAATCTTAATGATAAAGATTAAAGGGTAATTAAAATAAAATTTGGAGCTAAATTGTTACTATAAATATATAAAAATACTTTTTTTTAAAAAATGTTATTGAATGTACATACAAATATTATCATATTGTATACATAGCACAATCATAGATAGAAGATATTTAGGGATTTTCTGATTTTGTTTCCTTAGATAGATTTGCTTTTGATTTTGTGTCCTTAGATAGACTTGCTCTGTACACATAAATAACCATCATCCTTGGAATGATATAATAAGGAAGATTGTTCCATTATCTCTATATTTTACAAAAATTTTTTTATTAAAATAGAGAGTATATTGCATAAATTGATACAAAGGAAATAGCAATTTAATGTACAAGTCATATTTGGAAATGTTAGGCAATAAATTTTCTAAAATCTAAAGGATACCATTATGACCCATTGAAATCATACCCTAGTGTAAAAATACAAAAACATTATCCCATAGTTAGTCTAGTATACAACCACATTATGAACTTATATAAATATGAAAATCTAGTGTGGTTAACATTGATCATCAAATCCACACACGCACACAAAATCATAGATATACAACATAAACAAAAGGTATAATACATAAATATACCTTTAACTTGACTTTAACTCATATTTATGCTCAGTAGTGGATCCAGAATTGTCATTAAGGGTTGTAAATAGTTGTAACAAAAAATCTAACTATGTGGCTAGTAGGACTAAAACACACAACTTTAAGGACACAACATCTTAACCACTAGACTAAACCTTTAACTTATGTCAAGAGGTGTCAATACTTGTATATATTTATCTATTAAACCAATATTTGACCTCTATATACAATGTAATTTTTCGGTGAAGGAGTGTCGCTTGACACCCCTCGGGTAAGGGTGGGTCCGCCTCTGTTTATGCCCTCCCATATTGGATGTGCCTAAGTAGACACTTAAACTTGTATAAGGTTGAACAAATAGATGCACACATCTTAAGTGATATCTTACATGACGATTAGCATCCTACGTGATGTCCCACGTGTATTATGCCACGTAAGACTCATGTGTCTACTTGTTCAATTTTATACAAGTTTAAGTGCCTACTCGTGTAAACCAAAAGTTGAAGGGAATACATGTGAAATGAGGCCAAGTTAAATGACACATATATATATTATACCTAAACAACATTGTGAGTTTCAAGTATTTGATATGTTTAGAGAGAGAATTTTTTTTTAAAATTAAATAGTGGAGCTTGTAGCTCCTTTTATTCATTATTAAACAAATCCGTACATAAAAAAACCATTCCAAAAATTGGATTATCCCAAAAACAAAATGAAAACCTGGCCGAGCCTATTAAATGAAGCTACCAGCTTCTATAACAAAACCCTCGAAGATAGGGTTTCCAAATTTGAGCTCCTTTTGTTTCTCCCCTTGTCGCCACAAGGAGCGCTATGGAACCGAACTTTCCCTTTCCTTTCACTCTGGATCCATCAACACCTTCCTCTTACTTGTCATGTTATCACTCTTTCTCAGCTCGCAGAGGTAGGTTCTTACATCTTGCTCATTTTCCTTCTCCCTCTTTTTCTAATTTCCTCCATTTCTTTTGTAGAGACATAATTTGATGGAGTAGTGGTTACCAAAAGTGGTTACAATAGAGGTTTCTAGTCTTGTGGTTGAGCTCGCAACTCTCTGTAAGTAGCCGACCTCACTCTCTTTCCCCTTCCTCCAGTTTCTTCCTCTCTGACTATTCTTTTCCAGTTAAAGTAGAAGTGGAGATACCCAGATGCTCTTGACCTCCTTTCTTGTGGAGTTCCTTCCCAACCACAGAGTTTTACATTTACATCCGACCTTAAGGTGAGAGTCATTTTTATTCTGCATATATACCTTCCTTCTCCTATCCCTTTTCCTATTAAGTCATTTCAATTAATTGTATAATAAATGTAGTGGTAATTTTCTAGTGATTATAAGAAGGCTATCACTAAAAATTAGAATTAATTATAACTTAAGATATCGAAATAAAACTTCATCAAAAGAAGATTTAATGTATTACTAAGTCACTATACAAGAAAATTATTATTTTTATATTAAAAAGACTTTTTAATCTTTTATAATAAAAATAAAATGAGTTTTTTAATTTATACCACTAGACAATGCGCCTAGCGATATTTTTTTATTAATAAAATAAAATTCTCCATTGGATAAGTACAAATAATGGGGGCTAGACTTTACTTACCAATCCATATAAACCTCTAATTATAAAAAACATAAAGAAAATAAGTGTTAGAGAAAATTAGGTATTCAATGACCATCATAGAGTTTATTATATGAGAATGCCTAAGTATGCAAAGTTATAAAAGCCAAGAAGAAAGTTGAGTTATCAAACTCAAACTTTATTTTACAAATGGATGAACTAAAAAGAATAGATTGCTCTTCTGAAGTAACCTAGAGTATTTTTCTTCTGCCTTCTTCTTTCAATCTGTCCAATAGCTTCATCACATTTTTTTTGTGTTTGTTGGATCTTGTTAAAGTTGTTGATATTGTCGTATGATTCTGTTTTGCCAATCGTATTGAAAGATGACTTGGAACAAATTCCTAGTCATCTTGCCATCCAAACTAGTCTTTCTTTCATGTTTCTTTTTGTTATTACATTGTTGCCCAGGAAAAATATTCACATTCCTAGCGGTATTTGCAAAACTATGATCCAACACATCCTCTTCTCACCTTTCTCAAAGATGTCCTCATTTTGTGGATTATCAAATCTAGCTGGAGAAAAATGACTACTACCACCAACTTATAGTTGTTTCTTAGTGTTAATAGGTGTTAGAAAACTAAACTTTTCAACATCGAAACTCACCAAATGATCACTTAAAATTGTAGAAACATGAGTTGATGGCAAACCTTTTCCATGTGTTGCTGATTTGGCACTTCTAGGAACAAAAACATGAGTTGCAGGGCTCAATTCTGTAATGACTCTCGAGGTCATTAATGGGTTTTTGTATGCTTTTACCGTCTTACCCCTTCCCATAGTTGTCTTGTTGATCTTGTGTGGTGTTGTGTTGGATGACACGCTTCCCAAAGTGGTTGGGCAAGTTTTGAGACTTGAAATCGGGTCATGATGGTGCCTACTATAACCCCCGAGTAGGCGTCATTATGGCCCAATTTTTGGGTCATGACAACGTGGTATTAGAGCTTTAGGTTTATCGGTCTTTCTAGTACAAGAGCAAGTACCTAATAGAGTATTGCGGATCGATACGCTGACATCCGCATCCAATTTTTAGAAGGCTATAGGGAGTTCTTAGGAATACTTCATTGTACTTATTTCTTATCATGCATTGGTGATTGTATTAATATTTAAACTCGATTTGTTCCCCTCTTTCTCATATGGTAGTACGAGGTCATCCGCAGATAGATAAGAGCTTCCCACCTCTAAATGTAGCTCCTGATAAGGGTAGAGGTCGAGGTAAAGTATGGGTAGCCTCACCAACTTGAGACTAAGAGTGGGTACCGTCACCAGAGCCGGAGATAGAGGTTGAGCATGTTAAGCATTAGCCAGATAGTGTGGGGCCAGCCAACCTCCGTCAGGATTTATGGCCACGCTAGTTCTTCAGGATTCTTTGGCCAGGGTCCTCAGCTTCATGTAGGGTATTTCATAGGCAAGGACTTTGCCTAGCAATTCAAGTGGACCCAAAGTTTGAGACGAGGCTCAGACTTAAGCCTAGGCAGGGGCATAAGGTGTTTAGATTCCATAGGCACATCATACTATTGCGACTCCTCGTTTATTGGTTAAACCAGTTTAAACATTTGATCCACCTATGGCAGCTAGGCCAGCTATGTAGTTTGAGGATATAAAGATATAAATAAGGTTCATCAGATTGGGTCCTCTCAGGTTCACAGGTGCCAGGGCGAGGATGCCTACAATTTCTAGTCATATGTCAGGAGAGGTTGTATAACCTCGATTTAGTGGATTCTCACGGGGTTGATTACACTTTTTTTAGTTAGATAACGAAGTAGTGGTGGAGGTCCTATATTGAGTGCAGGCCAACCAGGTCACCTTTAATGACTTGGGCTTAGTTTTCTAAGGCTTTCTTAGAGAAGTATGTACCTTGAAACCTGAGTGACAGGTTGCGGGATGAGTTCACATACTTGACTCAGGGATCATTGTCAATTGTAAAGTATGAGATATGATTTCATGAGTTATCTAGACATGTGGCTATGCTTATTCCGACAAAGCACGAAAGGGTGCACATATTTTTTAAAGGGTTCTCATTTCCACTTAGGTTGGCTACATTGCAGATGGTGGCATTGATCTATTCTTTTCTTTAGATAGTTGAACATACACACACCTGTTAAAGGATCCATCATGAGGACTATGGAGGTAGCAACAATAAACCTTATCATCAAGTGGTTTCAGCGGGTCTAAATTTTGTGGTAGAGGGTCTTTGGGCAGAGGTTACTTGCAACAGTCTCAGCCTAATAAACCAGTTTGGGGAGCTCTATAACTCAAAGATGGTGGCACTGCAGGTTCTAGTGGTTAGATGGGCTAGGCTCCGGTTATGATTTCTTGGGGTGCACATTTGGCGTAATGAGGCTGTGATGGCCAGTCAAATTCAACCATCTCAACAATTTTGCATCTAGTTTGGGTTTCTTTGAATGTGGTATAGTTGGGTTTTTCCACAAGATTTACAGTCAGTCATCGTAGGAGTTCTATTTTTCTAGATATTCTATTCATCTCAATTCTGTGAAGATGTATCGTGATCTTCAGAACTACTGGTGGTGTGGGATGAAGAGGGACATAATGGTGCTCGTGGCTAGGTGTTTGAACTATCAACAGGTGAAATATGAGCACCAGAAGCCATGTGGTTTGACTTGGCGCTTATCCATTTCGAAGTGGAAATGGCACTGCATAACCATGTACTTTGTGGTAGGATTGCCTTGTACTTTTTTTTGGAGTTTTGATTTTATTTGGGTCATGGTATATCGATTGACCAAGTTTTCTCACTTTCTACCAGTTCATAATGCCTAGAATTTGGAGAGGTTGACCAGATTTACATTAGAAATATTGTCCATTTGTATGGGTGCCGGTGTCTATCATTTCAGATCATGGCACTCAGTTCACATCATATTTGTGGAGTTCTATTTAGAGAAAGTTGGATACCCAAAGTTGAGCTCAGTACAACTTTTCATCCTTAAACCGATACTTACCACAAGAGGACTTTTCAAGTCTTGGAGGATTGCTTCGGGCCTATGTTATAGATTTTTGGGGATCCGTTCTTGGTATTGGCATAGTTTGAATATAATAACAGCTATCATTCGAGTATTCAGATGGCCCTATTCGAGGAGTTACATGGTAAGAAGTTTCATTCTCCGATGGGCTAGTTTAATACTTTTGAGGTTAGACCGTGGGGAACCGGCTTATTGCATGATTCTATGGATAGTGTATGTGTGATCCAGGAGTGACTCTGTTCTGCCTAGAGTAGGCAGAAGACCTATATTGATAAAAAAATTATGGCCCTTAGAATTCATGGTTGGCGATCAGGTATTTCTATGGGTGTTTCCCATGAAGGGAGTGATGAGGTTCTGAAGGAGAGTCAATCTTAGCTCCAGGTTCATCGATCCGTTTGAGATTCTAAAGAGGATATGAGAGGTGGCTTATAAAATAGCCTTGCCTCAGACCCTTTCGAGTGTTAATCATGTGTTTCATGTCTCTATGTTGAGATGGTATGTTCTCGATGAGTCTCACATATTTTAGTGGAATTCTGTTCATCTTGATCTGTCCTTGGATTTTGAAGAGGAACATGTGGTTATTTCTTAGACTTAGCTCATTTAGATTGATTGTATTTTAAGTATTATTGCATGAGTAGGTTGGAATTTCATACTAGTTTAGGCTTACTTAATCCTTGGTCGATTTATATTTGTTGCTGAGTTGCTTAGTGTAGTTTTTAGAAAGAAGGCCTTAGTCTAGGTTGACACTTGTGGTTTGTATCATGTAGTATCCTTATAAATGGGATCTAGGTGGCATGAAACTTAGGTTGCCACGCGTTTTGCTTGTTTTGAATTGCTTGGTTGCTTCTGTGGTACATTTGAGCTCATAAACTATGTTGATATTGAATGATGGGACCGACGTCGTGAACTTGGACTAGCTGGAGTTCCAAGTTAGTACATCTATGTTGTGACGGGAAAACCCGAATGTGTGTTTGATGGGTTTTGGTGCTGATGTTAAGGTTTGGGATTTGTGATCATATTTGAGAATGATAGTTACATTTTTTTCCTTATGTTTGTTAAAGTTTTGAAAATGATAAAATGGGGGTTTATAGGAGTAATTAGGTAGTTCTTGAGACTCCATGATCTAAATGGAAAGGAAATACTCATTTACATGATTTGTCTGTAATTTTGGCTACTTTTATACTGATAAGTCTGAAGTACATTCCAGGAGGCCTGTCAACTTAGTTTTGGGCTACATTTTACTATTTATACTTGTTGATAAGTTCGACATATTATTCCGGATGATTCGTTGACATATATCCGGGTTACTGGTATACTACTGATAAGTTCGAGGTATCATTTAGGGAGGCCCGTTGACATGTATCCGTGTTATTGGTACATTATTGATAAGTCTGAGATATCATTCCGGGCGGCCCGAGGTTTCTGTCAGTCTGAGAAAGAGTGGAACAAATAGAGTTTAGATATTGTTACAATCACGAATGCATGATACGAAATAAGTATAATGAAGTATTCCTAAGAATGCCCTATAGCCTCTTGAAAATTGGATACTGATGTCAGCATACCGATCCGCAAGACTCTACTAGGTACTTGCTCTTGTACTGGCAAGACCGATAAACCTAAAGCTCTAATACCACGTTGTCATGACCCAAAATTGGGCCATGATGGCTCCTACTCGGGGTTTATAGTAGGCACCATCATGACCCAATTTCAGGTCTCAAAACTTGCCCAACCACTTTTGGAAGCATGCCATCCAACACAACACCAAACAAAATCTACAAAACAATTATGGGAAGGGGCAATATAGTAAAAGCACACAAAAACCCATAAATGACCTCAAGAGTCATTACAAAATTAAGCCCTGCAACTCATGTTTTTGTTCCTAAAAGTGCCAAATCAGCAACATATGGAAAATGTTTGCCATCAACTTATGTTTCTACAATTTTAAGTGATCATTTGGTGAGTTTCGATGTTGAAACGTTTAGTTTTCTAACACCTATTAACACTAAGAAACAACTATAAGTTGGTGGTAGTAGTTATTTCTCTCCAGATAGATTTGATAACCTACAAGATGAGGCCATCTTTGAGGAAGGCAAGAAGAGGATGTGTTGGATCATTGTTTTGCAAATACCGCTAGGAATATAAATATTTTTCATGGGCAACAATGCAATAACAAAAAGAAACATGAAAGAAAGACTAGTTTGGATGGCAAGATGACTAGGAATTTGTTGTAAGTCACCTTTCAATACGATTGGAAAATTAAACAGAATCATACGACAATATCAACAACTTCAACAAGATCCAATAAACACAAGAAAATGTGATGAACTATCAAGAGCTATTGGAAAAATTGAAAGAAGAAGGCAGAAGAAAAATAATCTAGGTTACTTTAGAAGAGCAATCTATTCTTTTTAGTTCATCCATTTGTAAAAGAAAGTTTGAGTTTGATAACTCAACTTTCTTCTTGGCTTTTATAACTTTGCATACTTAGGCATTCTCATGCAATAAACTCTATGATGGTCATTGAATACCTAGTTTTCTCTAACTCTTATTTTCTTCATGTTTGTTATAATTAGAGGTTCATAACCTCATTAGGGTTGGTAAGTAAAGTCTAGGCCCCATTATTTGTACTTATCCAATGGAGGATTTTTATTTTATTAATAATAAAATACCTCTAGACGCATTGTCTAGTGGTATAAATTAAAAAAAACTTATTTTCTTTTTATTATAAAAGATTAAAAAGTTTTTTTAATATAAAAAAATATAATTTTCTTGTATAGTGACTTAGTAATACATTAAATCTTCTTTTGATGAAGTTTTATTTTGATAGCTTAAGTTATAATTAATTCTATTTTTTAGTGATAGCCTTCTTATAATCACTAGAAAATTACCACTACATTTATTATACAATTAATTGAAATGACTTAATAGGAAAAGGGATAGGAGAAGGAAGGTATATATGCAGAATAAAAATGACTCTCACCTTAAGGTCGGATGTAAATGTAAAACTCTGTGGTTGGGAAGGAACTCCACAATAAAGGAGGTCAAGAGCATCTGGGTATCTCCACTTCTACTTTAACTGGAAAAGAATAGTCAGAGAGGAAGAAACTGGAGGAAGGGGAAAGAGAGTGAGGTCGGCTACTTACAGAGAGTTGCGAGCTCAACCACAAGACTAGAAACCTCTATTGTAACCACTTTTGGTAACCACTACTCCATCAAATTATGTCTCTACAAAAGAAATGGAGGAAATCAGAAAATGAGGGAGAAGGAAATAGAGCAAGATGTAAGAACCTACCTCTGTGAGCTGAGAAAGAGTGATAACATGACAAACAAGAGGAAGGTGTTGATGGATCCAGAGTGAAAGGAAGAGGAAAGTTGGGTTCCATAGTGCTCCTTGCGGCGACAAGGGGAGAAACAAAAGGAGCTCAAATTTGGAAACCCTATCTTCGAGGGTTTTGTTATAGAAGCTGGTAGCTCCATATAATGGGCTGGGCCAGTTTTTCCTTTCTTTTTTTTTGGGCTAATCCAATTTTTGGAATGTTTTTTTTGTGTACGAATTTATTTAATAATGAATAAAAGGAGCAACAGGCTCCACTATTTAATTTTTTTTAAAAAGTTTTCTCTCTAAACATATCAAATACTTGCAACTCACAATTTTGTTTAGGCATAATATATATAGGTGTCATTTAACTTGGCCTCATTTCACATTATGCCCTTCTAACTTTTGGTTTGCACGAGTAGACACTTAAACTCGTATAAAATTGAACAAGTAGTTGCATGAGTCTTACGTGACATAATACACGTGGGACACCACGTAGGATGCAAATTGCCATGTAAGATATCACGTAAGACATGTGCATCTATTTGTTCAACCTTATACAAGTTTAACTGTCTACGTGGGCACACCCAACGTGGGAGGGCATAAACAGAGGCGGACCCACCTTACTCGAGGGGTGTCAAGCGACACTCCTTCACCCAAAAATTACATTGTATATAGAGGTCAATTTTTTATTTAATAAATAAATATATACAAGTATTGACACCTCTTGACATAAGTTAAATGTTTAGTCTAGTGGTTAAGGTATTGTGTATTTTAGTCCTACTAGCCCCATAGTTAGATTTTTTGTTACAATTATTTACCGCCATTAATGATAATTTTGGGTCCACTACTGAGCATAAATATGAGTTAATGTCAAGTTAAAGGTATATTTATGTATTATATCTTTTGTTTATGTTGTATATCTATGATTTTGTGTGTGTGCATGGATTTAACGATCAATGTTAACCGCACTAGATTTTCATAATTATATAAGTTCATAATGTGGTTGTATACTAGACTAACTATGGGATAATGTTTTTTGTATTTTTTACACTATGATATGATTTCATTGGGTCGTAATGGTATCCTTTAGATTTTAGAAAATTTATTGCCTAACATTTCCAAATATGACTTGTACATTACATTTGTTATTTCCTTTGTTTCAATTTATGCAATATACTCTCATTTTATCAGTTTTTTTTTATAAAAACTTTTTTTATATTTAATAGTAACAATTTAGCTCCAAATTTTATTTTAATTACCCTTTAATCTTTATCATTAAGATTGAAACACTAAGATCATATCGAACTCTAGGTTTGTATATATTGGTATTTTAATTTTGTTATACAATGCATGTTCAACTTATTTAGTACAAAGTGATTTCAGCATTAATAGCTCAAATTAATGTATAAATCACATATTCTTTATCTTTTTTATGCAATTGTTTTTTAGGATTTAATATTACATGTAAGTGTAGATACGAAGGAACACTGCGGGTGTGTTTGGTAGGAAGGAAAAACAATCTCTAAAATATAAGATATTATTTAATTTAATTTTGGCATAATACATATATATATCATTTAACTTGGTCTCATTTCATATTTATGCCCTCCAACTTTGGGTGTACACAAATAGGCAGTTAAATTTGTATAAGTTGAACAAGTAGACACATAAATCCTATGTGGCATAATATACGTAGTACACAGATTGTCATGTAGGATGCCATGTAGAACATATGTGTCAATTTGTTTAACTGTATACAAATTTAAGTGTCTACTTATACACACCCAAAATTGGAAGGCATAATTGCTCATCTGTTTGTTTTTTTGGAAATTTGATCTGTGATGTACCTTGTCTTCTCTCTAATTCTTACCAATTGTTATTAAAATATTGTGTTATAATTTTAGAATAATGTACTATCTAGTTCATTTTAAAATGAATATTTTTTGGGTCAAGGTTATCTTTGTATAAAATTATGATTTGTGATAATGATAATCAACTTCATCAATGAAGATTCTGCATAATTTAGAATTAGCAACTATATTTATTTGGTATGATGGAGTATTCTTAATAGTTTTCAAAATTTAGTCATGTTTCGAGTTTTTTTTTTTTTTTTAAAAGTGAAATATATTTTTAAAACTACGATCCAACATATTTTCAACTCCAATCCAACCTTCACCCAAATTAATTTTCTTTTGAGAACCTAAAAACTCTATGATCAAACTCCCGCTAAATCACAAGATCTCTATGGCTCACCAACTCTAGATCAACGGCTCTCCTCCACTTCTCCACTTTTTTCGGATCCTGAATCTAAACCTTAATCTATTTATCTTTTATAAATATATAATTATGTTCCTACGGGGTGAACATACAAATAAAAAATAATACAAGTAACTCATTAATTTAATAATTAGTAGTAGTAGTTAATTTTTCTAGTGCAATATGCATTAAATCATTATTAAAGAATAAGAAAAAAAGATTAAGCCTGTTTGGATCGACTTATTTTAAGCATTTTAAAGTCAAAACAGTTTTGAAGCACTTATGAAGTGTTTGGATAAATTTTAAAAAAATTTATAATCACTTAGTTTTAAGTTAAAACGATAAAAATAAAAACAACAGTAGTAATACAGATGAAGAATTACATCATTATCACTAGGGGTGAGGATGGTATGATACATAACCAAAATTGAAATTTTTCATACTGCCATTTCGATACTATGACATTTAAAAAAAAATGATATTTAGTACATTATTAAATATTATTTATAAAAAAAAATACCAAAATATCAAAAATATCGTACTTTAAAGCAATTTTATTGTATTTGAATAAACAAAAAAATATTTATACGTATTCACTACTAAAATAAATTAACAATAAAACCTTAACCCCAGAATCCATCTTTTTTTTCAAGTGGGAACATCGATGATAATGTGCCACATCACAATGGGGAGGCATGAATGAAATGGAGGCTTGCCTCTAGAGTCTGGTATGATAAGAAGGTACCACTTAAACTTAAAAGTAAGTTCTACTGAGTGATGGTTAGACCGTCTTTGTTGTATGAGGTAGAGGGTATAGATGTCCGCTGAAGCCACGTTAAAGGATATATTAATGTATTATATTTTATTATTTTTATCTTTTTAAAAGTGAAATATGTTTTGAAAAACTATGATCCAACACATTCACGCCTTATTATTTTCTCCACTTGTCCTTTTTTTTTGGATCTAGAATCTCAAACATACTTTTTTTTCATAAATATATAATTGTGTTCATACTAATAAAAACAATACAAGTTGTAACTCTTTAGCTGGCCTTTCTCCGAGTGACACAAATCTCAATTAATTTATTAATTAGTAGTAATATATAGTAGTAGTTAATTTTTCTAGTGCAACATGTATTAGATTAAATAAATAAAATAATAAGAAAAGACTTAAAAGAGTCGAGATTTTGGCCAAAAACATCCTTAAAATATACCTCATACTTAAACTACATCTTTAAAATATCATTCTTAACAGAAAATATCCTTCAAGTATTTAAAAGTGAACAATTTTCATCCTTCTATTAGATATCATCAAAAAATTAATGGATCCTACAAAAACATGAGCAACTCACGTGACCATATTTCAACTAATAATATTTTTAATATCAAATTACATAAAAAAATAAATGGAAAAAAACTGTCAATTTAAAAGATTTTGCATAATGCTAATTCAATTACCGAAAAAGTTCACGATAGTATTTTTGGCGTATCTAAGAATAATAATTACGAAGGGATGACTTAATTTTTGTAGGATTTGTTAGTTTTCTGATAAATTCAAGTAGAAGTATGAAAATTGTTCACTTTTAAATACTTGAAGATGTTTTCTGCTAAGAATTATACTTTAAGGATGTACTTTAAGTTTGGGGTATAATTAAAGGATGATTTTGGCCAAAAACTTGAAAAGAGCCTATTTGGATTAACTTACTTTAGAGTATTAGGATAAGATTAAAAACGAATAAAAAGCAATGAATTTTTAACTTTGACTTATAAATCTTAAGCCAAAAAGTCAATTCAACTTCTCCACTAGTATAGATATACAAGGTTAATAAATTGCCGTTCAGAAGATATATTATGATAATATAATATATGTTCCTTCAAATTAAATCTCTTAAGTTTCAGCAGTATTGGACTTTTAATTCGGCATTAGGCTTAATCAGATAAATCCAAGTAAGTTTATCTTCTTTCTTTTTTCTTTTCTTAATTAACTCTTCATGTGTTTATTAATTGAAAAGTTTTAAGATTGTACCCCGTTCCTTTTTATTCATGGACAAAATCATCTTTTATTTCATAAAAATATGTAATATTGAAGTCCGACTATTCTGAAATCGCCCTAGGTAGGATCAATAGGAACTTGTGGTTCAAGAGAGCTCGAATTCGAGACTTCTAGTTAAAGAAGAAAAAACTCATCCACTACACCCACATCCTTTTTGGTAGTCAGAATCAGTCTTTGGATAATTGACCTTTTGATCTCAAAGAGCAGAATGGAACTGAAATAAGAAAATAAAGAAAGGGGAATCCGTTTTATTTAGGGAAAATTAGACAAAATCCACACAGATCCCTTTGCTACTGCAGTATTCATTATTATTTTCACTGTTTTTAAAATTTGACTTGCCTCAAACGTAATTGATTTGGGTGAAATTTATAATTAAAATACTTAAAACATTGACAGGAGCTGAGGAGCTTGTATCTATAATTTTGAGACGGTTTAGAAGAGATTTGACTTGGTCGGGATCAGTGCTTTAAAAGGTGGGGCATTTTACATAGTGTAGGGCGAGGCGTAACTCGTGAGACGTGGAGCGTAACCCCTATGGATCTTTAAATTTTTAATTTATAATATAGTATAATAATATAATAACACAAAATTATAAAAATATATCAATAGTTTGAAATAATTACAAACATGATTAAAGAAACTCATAGAAAATAAAACTTCTAACGTGATCATAAAAAGTTTAAATAATCCAACATCTTAATTTTCTAATAACAAAAGAATCATTATTTCTAAGAAAAATATTTGTATCATACTATACAATTTACCCCCCTAAAAGAAAATAATCAATAAAACTTACTAGTATTATAATAAAAACATCACTCCATCATGAATATAAATAAAATTATTTTCAAATAACTAAATAAAATATGATATTTTTGAACATGAAAAAACCATGAAGATCAATCATAAGTGATAAAACAAAAATTTTCTACGTATTTTTAAAAGAAATGCTACATAATATTTAATCACTTTAACAATGTTACGAAATAGTAAAGATGCGATACTACAACTTGTTATTTGAGTTACTTTCAATCTTCTTATCTGTATAGATTAAATTTTTTTAAGTTTCGTTCATTTATTCAAGAATTATGAGGATCAACAATGTTAACTAAATATTTTAATACATAATTTGTGCAATATCTGTTAGGCAAGCCCCGAGTGTTAGGCGTTGGACGTGCTTAGGACATACAGGCAGACGCTTGGGGCGTAAGTCTTATAGAACTAAGCCCCATACTTGAGTTTCGGGACGTTTTGCTAGAGCCCCGCCCGAGGGCGAGTCCCAACAGAGTCTTTTAAAACACTGGTCGGGATTAAAGAAAAAAAACACTTTGCAATGTATAAATATTGTATAAATAGAATGTGTGTGTATAGATGACAAAACTCATAATGTTTGTATATCAGTTTGTTAGTAGTTACTTATCGGCTACAACGATCCATCTATTTCTATTACTCTTTTTAACCGCATTACAACCATACCTCAATTACATGCTTCTTAGAGTCGGCATATGCATTCTCACTATTCATTTTACTCCATTTAGATCCATTTCATTCTAGTATTTACTACTAATTTATGGATCTCAAATAATACAAGTTCTCTATATTTCCTAATGAGGCACATCTTAACAAACTAAGAAGATTCCTAGTGAATTGGCCTAATGTATGTTTACGTCCTTCTTCATGACTAAGCATAATTCCAATGATATGACTATCATATCAATAATGTACCTAATGATGCGATGGAGAAGGGAAGAGTTCACAATTGCAAGTTAAGATCTGAAGCAAAGAAAAATAAATAAAAATTAGTTATTAGCAAGCACAAAGGCTAAGCAAATACAAGAGAAAACTATAAAAAGGATTAGAAGTAAAAAACGATAATTAATTTACAATATATATA
>JAJOOH010001690.1:0-61914 GCA_029582605.1 Solanum gracilifrons | reverse complement strand
ATATATAAGTATAATTTACTTAAATCCCATACTGTTAAGAGATAATTACATTATATCCCTACTAATTTTCAAATTACAAAAAATTCTTAAAGTTTATGAATCTTGGATACATCAATAGATTTCTGGATACATCACTGGACATCGGGATACATAGGTGAGAGATGTATCCGAGAGGGGAGGGATATATCAGAGAGGGAGGGGGGGGGATAGGACATCTAGATATATCACTGGACTTTCGGATACATCATCTAGATATCCAGATACATAGGTGAGAGATATATCAGAAATGGAAGGGATGTATCCGAGAGGGGGATAGAGATGTATCAGTGAGAGAAGAGTGATGTATTTGAGAGGGGACTTTTGAATTTTGTTTCAAATGGTAGGAAATTTAAGAGATTATGGTAAAATAGGATATGTATTTAGGTAATTTTTCATATATATAATGCATTTGTGTATATACCTAAAGAAACTAGTAAGTTTCAACATTCATAGGAAAAAATACATCATAAAAAATTGTATTTACCATGTCAAATGCTCCACTTTCACATTGTTTCCATTCATATACTCATTCATGTAGAATCTCCTTGTATTTACAATTAAGATGGTGAGGATCACTAATTGATTCATCTGAAGGATCTGTCCTAACCTTTTGTGGTTTATAAATGGTGTAATAGTTAGCTTCATCTTTAGAAGGTTTAATTCGGAAACTAACATTACGAAAGATTGATCTTTTCTTCCTCACATCAGTCAGTTTTTTGGGTACTTTTAAAGCTTCAACATCATTCTGCAATTGAGAAAATATGTTAAAGTTTTGGTGCTATATTAGAAGCCATCTCTTATTTCCCAAATTAAAAAAAAATAAATCTCATATTCCTTTTTTCAAAATTATTTCTAAACAACTTAAGTAAAAAACACAAATTACTAGTAGAGTAATCTCAATTAGAAGAAAAAAAATAGTAAGAAGACAACATACCACCATTTGAGCACTATTGATTGTCGAAACTGGTGTCATATAAGGAACTATATCTCGACAAGTTTTCATTTCATATGAACAAGTCATGTTTATATGAAGATGGATATTAGAAAATCTTTGTAGGAAACAAAAAAAAGTAAAGAAAACTTAAAGAATAATAGTTGAGAAGTAATGTGGTTTGAGGATTGAAATATCGAGGACTATATATAGACAATTAAATTGAAAAGATGAAAGTAATTTTTAAGAAATATAAGGATGAAATTGATAAGATAAGATTGTTATATAACTTAAGCTCTTTTAGAAAAAAAAATCACGATATTTGGATATTTGGTCAATACTTATTTATTATTTGTAGAAGGTGATTCTTTTAGAAGTTTTTTTACGATATTTGGATATTTTGTCAATACTTATTTACTATTTTTAGAAGGTAGATTTTTAGTCTTTTAGAAAAAGAATCACAACATTTGGATATTTGGTCCATACTTATTTATTATTTGTAGAAGGTGAAATGTTCGAGGAGACCCGTCTTCTTATCGTGATTTGACTAAACTTATGTGGCATTAGTTTTTGTGAGTTGGATAAAGTATGCATTTACACATATATAAAAGTGAGTGAACACAAATTTTAAATTCAAATATATATAATAAAAATAAAGATTATTGGGGTAGTGGTTTAGGGGGGGGGGGGTGAGATTATAGAAAAAAAAGAATTAAAAAAATACTGAATTTGCTTTCTTCTTTGAACTTTTGAACTAAATATATAAATGGGATAATGTGCAAGTACCCCCTAGTCTATGACGAAATCCCAGAGATACACCTTAACTAAAATAAGGTCATATTACCCCCTGAATCTTTTTTTTGTTTTGTAATTTTGTATACCTTTTTAGCTTATGCGACATCCAAATATCTCCCACATGCCTCAACTGCATGGACTCACGGGATATGCCATGTAAGCCAAAAGGTGTACAAAATTACAAAAAAATGAGTTTGGGGGGAGGGGCTAATAGTACCTTAGTTTAGTTAAGGTCTATCTCTGGAATTTTGATCTTAGTTTTGGGGGTACTTGTGCCTTATCCCAATATAAATAAAAGGCATAATACATAAATATGCAATTTAACTTGCCTTTAGTTTGCATCGATACCCTCTTTCTTTTGGTGTGCACAAGTAGACACTTTTCAATTTTTAAGAAGCTAAAGAAGTAGATATATGCATCGTACGTGGCATAATACATGTAGGGTACCGCGTTGGACGTGAATTTCCACGTATAGCGCCAAGTAGGACATGTGTATCTTCTTGTTCAACTCTATACAAGTTTAAGTACCTATTTGTGCACACCCAAAGTTGGAAGGTTTTGGTTCTACATAAAGTCATATTAAAAAGAACATTAATGTATTATGCCTAAACAAAATGATGACTCCTTAGGCAATATTTTGAACATTATTTCTTATAAGAAAGATAAAAAATGCCACCTTTGAGTTGTATGATTCTTAAGAATTAGAAGAAATTAAGTTCTTCACAAAGAATTTTCCTTTCAATATACCTTTTAGTTTGACCTCATTTCATATTTATGTCCTTCAAATTTGGGTGTGTACAAGTAGACACTTAAACTTGTATAAAGTTAAACAAATAGACATACGCGTCTTATGTGGCATCCTACATGGTGATTTGTGTCTTATGTGATGTCATAGGTATATTTTTCCACCATGGACTCTTGTATCTACATGTTCAACTTTATACAAGTTTAAGTGTCTACTCATGCACACCCAAAGTTAGGGGGAATAAATGTGAAATGAGGCAACTGTGCAGAAATTTGAAATAGCTACATGTTTTCAAGAGGCCTTCACAATTTTTTTTTTGTTTTTCTTGTTTGAGTGACCTTATCATTTTTATTTCTTTGAAATCTTATAATTAGATTTTAAATAATTGAAGGAGATTAAAACTAGTCTGTTTTAAAAAATGCATTTCTTTTTTATCTTTTGACAACTTTTTAATTTGTACAATATTTTTTACCTAGTGTCAGTCAGATATATAAAAAGGACAATATTTTTTGTCATTGAATTGAAGGTGTGGGTATTTAGGCATAGGATCGTTGTATACTTGTGTGTTGTATGTGCTTCCTATTATTGACGAGTGGAATGGTTATGCATTTTGCTGTCGTAGGCTAGGGTAAGCCCTAGCCCCCAATCTCCCTCAATCCCTATTTTGAAATTATAATTTTAACGTTTGAATCATGGATGTTCTTGATCATCGGTGAATTAAATTTTTTTTTTACTATAAATAGTTGAATTTGTCAAGACATGAGTAGAATTACATCATGTCAACATTATGACAATGTATCTAATAATAAAAGAGTTAGCATAAGGAAAATGTTTAAATAAGAACCATTGGTGAAATAGCACACACATGAAAAATAGTTATTTGAGAAAATGGTGGAATCAATTGCAACCACCACCATGGACCCATACTCCTCCGGCACCAAACCACTACCACCATTTTGACCACCACTGATGAGTCCGAGATACGAACTCATTTAGGGCTTTATTCATAATGATTTAGTGTCCTCAAATGCTTATTTTGTGCCAGTAACTGATGTAAAACCCTTAATTTGCAGGTATATATGGATTGAGGATCAAAGCAAGGACATTAATTTGCAAAAGGAACAAAGCAAGATGAAAGAATGAAGAAAAGCAAGCCTAGTGATCGCCAAGTCCACTTGGCGAGTCTCCGAACGGCTGCTTGACCGCCTAAAGTTCTAGTGTGCTGATGAGTCCACAAATTGGATTCATTTAGGGCTATATTTTGATAGAATTAGTGTCCTCAAATGCATATTTTGTCTCAATATCTGATGAAAACCCTTCAGTTTCAGGTATTTGGAGTTTGAGACAAAGCATGGACACTACCTGGCAAGAAGGAACAAGGCAGCTGAAAAGAATGAAGAAATGAAGGCCTGAAGATCGCCGAGTCCAGTTGGCGAGTCACCGACCATCTTGGAGATCGCCTTTTGTTCTAGTGTGCTGAGCCCTGAAGGGAAAGATCAAGTTCGCGATGAAATGGAGCAGTCAGCGTGTCGCCGAGTAGTTCCGTGAAGCAGTACTATATTGCCCAATGACTCAAAGTGCGAAGATGGTGAAGGCTAAAGCAAGAAGACGATGAAATTGACCAAAACGCGGATCGCCGAGTGTATCGGCGATCCCAACTAATTGTGCCGAGTGTTCCGCTGCGGCACAAATTTTCAAACACTATAAATACTTGTTTAACTTGTTAACTTAGTATGAAGTCATAGACAATTATTATTCAGACTTACAATATTTTCAGTTTCATGTTTTAGAGGGTTCTAGAGACTTTGTTCTAAGATCTTGAAGATTCAAAGGGTTTCAACTCCAAGAAATTGGACGTGGGTCTCAAAGATTCTTCACTCTTGACGTGTTGTAAGACAATTTTTCATACCCAGTTGATGGGAACTGATATTGGTATACATTTTTATCTCTTTTACATGTCTATCTAAAACCCCAATTCTTGGGTTGTGATTTTCTGAATATGGGTTAAATTATTTGTTGGGTCTTGCTTGTTGATGGTTTATTTGTGGTTTAAATGTGATTTCATTTAGTAGTTGTGTATGAACTGAATGGGATTGTAGTTGAAAATACGATTTCATCTTAGTGTTTTTGGCTTGCTCGAGAGAGAGAGGTTCTAAAACTAAGACTACTAAATTGATAGCCGGTGGTATTGGGTAGACATGGGTTCAGCACGAGAGAGTGAATCGTAGTCCTTCTCCCACACATTCAGCTCGAGAGAGTGAATGGGCTAAGGCGGATTCAGTGTTCTTAATGCGGCAACTCGGTGTTTGAGAAACCGAGTTGATTCGGGGTAAGTTGTTCGAGAGATAATTTAATCCCGCTATAGTCTAGCCTAGTCACAAATACTCAACAATCTACCACCAAAAGCATGTACCCGATAGTCTAGTTTATCCCGTATTCCTATCACATCCCAAGAATCCCGTCTCCCTAGCTCGTTTTCTTATATCGCTGTTAATTTTGTTCATTAGCATAACACAAACCCCCATTAATAATTGATTTTTGCGTCACCCCTTAGATTTAGTATGTTTTTAATTGTTAATATTTATAACTCTGACTAATTAGAAATAGATTTTATTTTTCTATTAATTATCAAAACCACTCCCTGTGGGAATGATCCTAACCCTTGATTGGGTTACATCACTACATGAGATCATACGGCACTTGAACCGAAATAGTGTCAGTTGATGACAAATCAAAATGGCGCCGCTGTCGGGGAGTGGTGTTAGTTGAGAATCTGTAGTTAAGTAGAATTCTTGTTCTTGTTAGTTGTAGCTTTACTTACTTACTTTTTTGTTTTGTTTTTTTTGGTTGTGTAACTATTTCACGAAAAATGAGTGAGAATGAAAGCTATGGGTATCAAACAGATCAGCCTCTCCTGAAATTGTTGAATCTCAGGGACAATCTCCTGACATTTAAGCAAGTGGGGGGTGAAACCGTCTAGGAGATGTGGCTGAAATTCCAGGCAGTGCTACATCCATGCCCAAATCATGGGATGTCTGATAAAGTGCTATTAGAGTGCTTCTATAGGGGTCTTGGACCCGAAAGTAGAAGTACCACGAACAAACTTTTAGAGGGTTGATTTCTACAACAACACTACAAAATAGTAGCCAAACTCCTCGCCGACATGGCTAAGACCAACGAGGAAACAAAGAGAAAACAAGAGTTGGCTACAATGTTAACTCAGCTAAATTTCTTAACAAAGAAAGTCACGGAATTGGAAGAGCAGTCCACGAAAAAGGACAAGCACTTTCCCCTTTACAAGTGCGAAAAGGGAAAGAAGCAGGAAGGTGGGAAAATGAAGAAGTCCTCGCTCATTCAATACAAGATCGAAGAACAAGATAAGGTGTTGAAAGAGATAAAAGAGAACATCGATATGCTGAATCAAACGACCACCTCAAATTCCATGATAATTCAGCTATAGGATGCCCAAATAAACCAATTAATATCATTTCGCTATTCACCATGTGCCGATGAGTCACCTAGTTACACCATGGACGACTCCGAAGATGAGAACTATGTATTAACTTTCATCATTCCACGACATTAACTAAGGCGTTGTTTAGGAGGCAACCCAAAACCCTGTTTATTGCTTCTCGTTTGTTTTAGAAATAATGGTGTGTTGATTTTACAGGATGAAGTGGGGAAAGCATTTTGAAAGAAAGAGAATGGCACGGGAAATGATCAGTTGGTAAGTCACATAAGTATTCGGCGACCCGACTCATACCGCCGTTTGATCCAACCCAATTCGAGTTTGATTTCTATAAAACTCGGCGAGTACGAGAAATTGTTGGTGATTCGCCAACTTGATCTGCGATCCCGATCTTGTTCGCCGTTTGGAACCCTTCCATAACTGTAGGTCCTGTAAAACTCGGCGAGACATATGACCATGCGGCTAGTCGCCGAATAGATTGGCGAGTGCGACTAATGTCGCCGAATGGACAAGAAACCGGATGGTCTTTCAAGCCAAAGGTTTAAGAGTTTTAACTCCCTTTACTTTCCCTCATTTTCAAACTTTTCAAACTCACACTTAGCTCATATTTTCAATATTCCTACACTTTTAGAGTATTTTAGTTGGTGATTTGTACTCGAAACTTGGATTACATTGCTGCCTAGCGATTCAATTCAATTTTAGTCAGCACGAAAGGTTGGTTCCCAAACTTTGAGTTCTTTCTATCGATTTTGTACTCAATGCAATGATATTACCTTGTTGATGTGTGCTGGGCCTCTCTGGTAGGATTAAATTTTTTGTTTGCCTGTTAGATTCACTAATCTTGCCCGTACCGAATTAAATAGTTAATTCCTGAAAATTGTACCTTTTAGGAGATGAAAAAACACGGGTTGTGCATGAGTGTCATTGGGTCTAAGCCTAATTTGAGTTGTGCATGCCTTGATTTTGTTTTCGAGGGTTGCGGGGTTGAATTCGGGAAGTTGGGTTGAAAATAGGCACGTTGGGTCGGTTGGCAAGCTGGGTCGAGCTCACCGAACCACTCGGCGTTTTGCCTCACGTCCCCATCTCACCTTTAATTTCATGCTAAATGTGTTGTTGGATTCTGTAACTTTCGGCGAGAGCCTGAGGTCGTCGAACGCACTCGGCGTTTCGCCGAAAGACTTCTTGTTTGCCCTTTGTCTGCACTCTTGTACCCTCTGTACACTGCACTCGGTGCATCGCCTAAGTGGGTGCACGGTTTGCCAACTGGTTCGGCGGAGTTTATTTGCAGCTGAACTTTTATGCCTTTGTTGGGATATTTTCTAACTCTTTCTCGAAGCTTTGCAGATATGGCTAGACCAAACGTAGCTGTAAGAAATAGGCCACCCCGACAGATAAGAGCAAAAAATTTTAGGAAATATAAGTGAAGCTAATCCTCCCATGACGGGAAGTGAGGGAAAAAAGCCTAGTTCCAGCAAGAGATCTATCCCCCGAGATCCCATTGTCCCTTCGTGGACTCGTGGATTCTACACAGCTATACAGTCTTTTTTGGTGGATCATGAATTGGACAATTTTAGCAAGTCAGTTGCTGCTGAACCTTTTGATGTAGCTCCGGGGACTATTATCCAAGTCCAGGCTAACACATCGGGTACTAATTCCCAGACAAATGGAGCAACTGTGTAGACATGATTTTTCTCTACCTCTCTCTCTGTCTTTCTTTATTTTAAATTCTGAATATAATGTTATTTGTATTTGAGGACAAATGTTTTTTATTTGTGGTGCGGTGAGGCTCACCTTGTGTGCCACTATTATTGTTTGATGTTTAGTTGATACATTTGGGTCGTTATGCGTTCAATGTCATTTTACACTGCTTTTTGTGGATGTTTGAGCTTGTGGCTCCTTTTGATTTTGTAAATGATTTGACCCGTTCGAAAATTTTACTGCCACCTCGTGTATGTACTTGAATGTGGATGTTCTTTAGAAAATTTGTGTCTCAGTTTTGATTAATACCAATGACTTGAATAGTGCTCGTAATTGAGCAAACATGAATGTACGGCTACAATGAGACCAAATGAAGTTGCATAGACAATATGTGAACTCTTTGCATCTCGTTATGATTAGCCATGTATCAAATCGATTCTCTTGCGATGAACGTTGCACACTAGCAAAAGTGTAGAGTCTTGTTTGACTTTAGTGTCGATGCCTTGTGTGATGAGCTTACTGTGAACCATGCATGATAACACCGAAAATTTTCCCCGTTTGTCCGGTCGACTAAGTAAGGCTATCTCTTGATATGATCTTAGGCAACTTCGAAGAGTGTGAGCCAATTTGACATATACCTCTTTTATGGCCTATCTCATGAGTGTGTAAACCTCTTTTGAACACCTCTTGAGCCTTACCTTTCTTTGGGTGAAACTTGATGAAAACAAGACCTTTCTTGATCCCTTACCCTTAATCCTCTTGATTTGTGGTTGATTGAATAGCCAACTTAGGCCAAAAGCCTAAGTTCGGGGTGTGGTGAAAAGATAAGGGCAAATCAAGAAGTGCAAGGAAAGTCTCCTTTAACCCATTTTGTTGAGAAAAATGGAACACCTCCATATAAAAAAGAGAAAGAGAAAAAGAGAAGAAACGAATGAAAAATAAAAGTTGTGGAATAAAATACAAAAGAAATGGGGCTCCCGAACAATCCATGGAGAGTGAATAATGAAATGACTTATGAGCACTAACGAAATTGATGAAAGAAGAGGAAAGGGAGTGTTGTGAGCACCACACTTCATGAAGATGAAAGTCACTGAGCCTAAATGACCCTACCTTTGCACTCAGCCCCATTACAAGCCTTGTAAAGACCTTTTTGATCTTGAGTGAGGTGAAACAAATGTCGATTGTCAAATACGGGCAAACCTATGGGTGAAAGCATGCATAGTGTTCTTCTTTTTGAGAGAGTGAGCGTTGCATTTGATTCCAGAACTTTAAATGATTAAACCTTTGTGTGTGAATATGGAGTAATCCTTTGTGTGAGGGCATTCGAATAATTTTGTTGAGCTTGAACTTGCATTTGAAGCAAGTATTGCAAGCTTGAGAATCTTTGGTAATGGTGTGTCACAACTTGAATCTTTGGGTACACAATTGATCCTTGCTTGAGTAAATTGAGTCTTGTTGTGTACATTCATAATTGAGTCTTGTGTAGCACTGTTTGAGACATCCTCTTTGAACTGCTGAACTTGGGTTTTACTTGAGGACAAGCAACAGTTTAAGTTGGGGGTGTTGATGAGTCCACAAATTAGACTCATTTAGGGCTATATTTTGATAGAATTAGTGTCCTCAAATGCTTATTTTGTCTCAATATCTAATGAAAACCCTTAAGTTTTAGGTATTTGGAGTTTGAGGCAAAGCATCGACACAACTTGGCAAGAAAGAACAAGGCGGATGAAAAGAATGCAGAAATGAAGGCCTGAAGATCATCGAGCCCAGTTGGCAAGTCGCCGATCGGCCTGGAGATCACCTTTTCTTCCAGTGTGCTGAGCCCTAAAGGGAAAGATCAAGTTGGCGATGAAATGGAAAAGCCGGCGTGTCACCGAGTAGTTCCGGGAAGCAGTATTATATCGGCCAACAACTCAAAGTGTGAAGATGCTGAAGGCTAAATCAAAAAGGCGATGAAAATCAACCAAAAGGCAGATCGCCGAATGTATCGGCAATCCCGACTAACTGGGCCTAGTTATCTGCTGCAGCACAAATTTTCAAACCCTATATATACTTGTTTATATTGTTAACTTAGTATGAAGTCGTACACAATTATTATTCAGACTTAGAATATTTTCAGCTTCAAGTTTTAGAGGGTTTTGGAGACTTTGTTCTAAGACCTTGAAGATTCAAAGGGTTTCAACTCCAAGAAATTGGATGTGGGTCTTGAGATTCTTCACTCTTGACGTGTTTTAAGACTCAATTCTTCATACCCAGTTGATGGAAACTGATATTGGTATAAATTTTTATCTCTTTCACATGTTTAGCTAAAACCCCAATTCTTAGGGTGTGATTTTGTGAATATGGGTTAAATTATCTGTTGGGTCTTGCTTGTTGATGGTTTATTTTTTCTGTAAATGTGATTTCGTTTAGTAGTTGTGTATGAACTGAATGGGATTGTAGTTGCAAATATGATTTCATCTTAGTGTTTTTGGGTTGCTCGAGAGAGAGGTCGTAAAACGAAGACTACTAAATTGATAGCTGGTGGTATTGGGTCAACATGGGTTCAGCTCGAGACAGTGAATCCTAGTCTTTCTCCCACACATTCAGCTCGAGAGAGTGAATGGTCTAAGACGGAGGCTGTGGTTAATGCGGTAACTCGGTATTTGAGAGAAATCTAGTTGATTCAGGGTAAGTTGCTCGAGAGAGAATTTCCTCCCACTATAGTCTAGCCTAGTCACAAATACTCAACAATCTACCACCAAAAGAATGTACCCGATAGTCTAGTTTATCCCGTATTTCTATCACATCCCAAGAATCCCGTCTCTATATCACGTTTTCTTATATCTTTGTCGTTTTTCTTCATTAGCTTAACACAAACCCCTATTGATAATTCATGCTTGCGTCACCCCTTAGATTTATTATGTAAAATTGTTAATATCTATAGCTATGACTAATTAGAACTAGATTTTATTTTTCTATTAATTCTCAAAACCACTCCATGTGGAAATGATCGCAACCCTTGGTTGGGTTATATCAGTACACTGGATCGTATGACACTTGAACCGAAATACTGTTAGTTGATTATGTCTGAAACATCATGTGGTAAGCCTTGAAGGAAAGAACCAAGTTGGCAAGAGAAAGGAGCAGTCGGCGGATCGCCGAGTGGTTCCGTGATGCAGTGTTGGATCTCCCAAAGTTACAAACCTTGAGGATGCTGAAGGCCAAGGCAAAAAGGCGATGAAATGACCAAAGGGAGAATCACCGAGTGGTTCGACAAGCCCAACTAACTTCGCTGAGTGACTCTTCGCAGCACATTTTTGGCGACTATAAATACATTTTTGAACATTTTGTTTAGGAGGAATTAGAGTATTTGAGACATAATTTCTAAGTTTTGAACTGCGAGAAGTTTTCTCTAGTTTTCCTTTAGCTTTGAAGAATTGAAGTTTTTCACTTTTGAGAAATTGTAAGTGGGTCTTTGAGATTCTTTGAATTTGATCTTTGTAAGGACAAAATCAATCTTACCTAGTTGATGGAAACTTAATTTGGTAACGATTTCATCTTTTTGTGATGTCTAGCTAAAACCCCAATTCTTGGGGTGTGATTATGGGCTGATTTAGTTTATGGGTATTGCTAATTGTTAGTTTAAATGTTGTTTAGAAGTCAGTTCAATCATTAATTGTGGTTTAATTTATGAATTGTAGTTGCAAATGCAATTCTACCCTTGTGTTTTTTACTTGCTCAAGAGAGAGGTTCAGTGGGTATGGGGTTGTCATGGTTTAAGCTCGAGAGAGTGAATCCTAAACGCATTTCCACACATTCAGCTCGAGAGAGTGAATGGACTAAGGTGTGGGTTGTTCTTATTTTACATCCTTGTCGATGTTCAAGAGAAATCAACTTGATTCGGGATAAATTGTTTGAGAGAAAGTTAACGTCTTCTATAGTCTAGCTTACTCACTAATATCTAGTTGTTTTCTAATAGTTGCAATTACCCATTTGTCTACATTAACCTATAATCGAATCACATCCCAAGAACCCGTCTCATTATTGTTATTTTGTATTTTTTGCTGTCGTTGAAGTGGATAATTTCAAACCAAAACCCTTCATTTGACATTCGCGTCACCCCCTGATTTGAATTATGTTTTTATTCGATAATGTTTGTTCCTATGACTAATGTGACCATGTTCACACTTTCCTATTGAATCTTAAATACGTACCGCTCCCTGTGGGATTCGACCCTAACTCATTTAGTTGGGTTATATACTGATTAACGATTGTTGATGCTTAGAATTGGATGAAGTGTCATTGAAACGTTATTAATCAACCACCACCTCTTTTCTCTCCCCATCCATGACGCTCACCATATCCAATGCCAAAACCAAATCCTCTTTCACTACCTCCTCCTTCACCACCACCATCATTTGCACCGAAGCCGTGACATCGCTATATCCAATGCCAAAACTAGATCCACCATCACTACTTCCTCCTCCTCCACCACCACCACTACCACCAATTAGCCCCCCTACAATTTGGCCAAATCCATCATTTTTACCCAATCCATGACCCTCGCCAAATCAAAATACAACACCAAATCCCCCATCACTACCTCCACAACCTCCACCACCATCCCCACCACCGTCACCGCCTCCACCAAGACCTCCTATAATTTGGTTGAATTCACCATTAAAGTTAGGTAAATTGGGGAATAATCGATATATTGTAGGGAAGCTTCCTTGCTGAGGAAGTTTGCACTAGAACTCCCTAAACAACAATTAGAATTACCTCGCATCTAATCTTTGTAGTATCTACTGTCAGCACTACACACAAAAATAACATAACTTTGATTAGTGGCACAACTAGAAATTCTATTACTTCTAATGAGAAAATCCAAAAAACAATGTTTGACTTGAAATTTGAATTGTGGCATAAACTAATTTTTAAATCACTTTTACTATGAAACTAAAAGTTCCCTAAATGTTAAGGGAATTTAACAATGTGTACATATACAAAACTATTTTATCTTATTTACTCAATATTATATCGCAACTAAAGAGATTCAATTAAATCCCTTCAAATAGTTAGCTCCACTTTTAACAACCACAACAGGAAATGTAATTTTAAGTGACGACTCTTTTTGGCGGCACATGTAGCCACCAAAAAAAATGTAAGTGTTTTTGCGACGAATGCGCCACAAAAAATATCGAAGTGAGCACTAGTCATTATTATCACTTCCGTTGTTAGCTTAAAATATATATGCATGGTTTAAAATTAAGTAATACTATGTAACTCGTATGAAGTTCCCCAAAAATATATTATTTTCAAAGTATCTGACATACGCTTATTATTATTTTTTGAAAAGTTCAAGCAACATAAATTTGAAGAAGAATGTATCTTACTTTGCTTTCGTGGCCTTTCTTTTGTGAGGCTACATGCTCTCCATGAAAATGCTAAAATATTACTTAGAATGTTGTATTAATTAATATTTGAGATACTATGAAAACTCATAATAGATAGGTAACGGCATGGCTAGTGGGTATTGATTAGAAGTACAATTAATTAATCTATAAATATTTGCAAAATGTAATAAACAAAAATAAGATTGAAGCGAATGTATATGTAGTTGAACATCAATACAGAAAAGGGAGTTACTAAATTATGTCTTGCATTTTGATTATTTATTGGAAGTATAAAAAAATAATACTTTCTCCGCTTCAAAATATTTGTTGAATTTGCTATTTACACGTCCCTTAATAAACATTAATTAGGAGGGTATTTGTTTCTGAGATTTCGATCATAGTTGTCACTCCCTGAGCCTACACCCTGGACTTGGTCGGCACTCGAGAACCATTACTAGCCCAAGAGAACCCTTGGCCTGGCTCAACTCTCAGCGAAAGACTTACAAAAGTGAAATAGAATCACACAAACAAATTAACTCATAAGTAAAGTAGTTAACTGAAAATACTCAAATGAACATAAGTGTTCAACTCAAAGTCTTTAAAACATTAACAAGGGAAATGAAAGAAATACTCCTTGAATACTACTATCTATCTATGAAGCCTCTAATACTATAAGGGATTTTGGGATAAGACGATCATCCTAACAAAACATAAATAATGGAAATAAATAAGTGATCCTCCGAAAGCACGGAGGCTCACCAAAGCTAACTCAAACTGCTATGGTATTAACGAAGCGCCTGTTGATGACCTTGATCTCCTGTATCTGCATAATGAAACGATGCAGGCCAAATGACATCAGTACATTGAATGTACGAGCAAGTAAGGGGGAAAACTAAACATAACATGAAAGCTTGAACTTGGAAAAAAGGAGTCATACTCACTTCAACTCTACTCAACTCAACCTCAACTCATGGTTACTCAACTCAATGCAGTATAAAAACAACAATAAATATACATCTTATATAAAGCATTTAAAAAAATAGATAACAACTCAATGTATTTAAAAATACAATAATAACTCAGTTTGTATGTAAAGATACCAAATAACTCAATTTGGGAGATTCTCTAACCGACAACCATCACTATGAGCTATCTGATGATACATCGTTTCACCTATGCTGCCAGAACTCTCTTATACCTTGCCGGGGTATAAGACATCCTCAACTAAGTGGATCCACTAAGATGTGCTTAAAAAGTATGACCCTTTCTACTCACGTTGGCTACATGGTTTATGAGAACTCTGAGTTGTATGAACTCGTCCCTATATCGGTGTTCACTACTACTTCCAAAAATATACTCAACTCATATGTTTAAAACCATTTCTTCATCCTCAAGCTTTGAGATTATTACTCAAAAGTTTCTCTTAAAAGAGATTATACTCAAAAACTCCTTATGAGCTCATTTGGAAATCGACGTTTCCACTCATTTTAAATATAAAAAAATATTTACTCTTGGGAATACTTAGTTCCCATATATTCATTTTGAAAAATCAAATTCAACTCTCCTCATACTCAAACTCAAGTACTCAAGTCTTAAACAAGTTTTAAAAGATTGTAAAAGACTTCTCAAAATGACTCGAATGAACTCTTAAGGCATTACTCTTAACTCTTCCTTGAATTTGAATTATGAATTGAAGGGTTATGATTCATGTTATGAGGGATCTCTCAATGATTAGATGTAGTTTAGAGTGGTTTGAATAAAAAAGGAGTAAAGGTACACCTTAAAGGAAATCAAACGGGTTAAACGACGGAAGCAGGACGGGGCAGGCAACCCAAGCACACTGAGTAGCGCAAGGCACCAGCCCCTAAATTTCAGAGGCGCAATTCTGGTGCACTGCTGGCGCGTCGCGCCAATATCTGTCTAACACACCAGAAATATTTTGAGCTAAAACTGAAATCATTCTTCATTGTGAGTAAGATTTTACCGAGGAATTTAAAATTTTCTTAAGTTTTAAGGTTGCTAGATAAAGCACCTTGAGTTCCAAAAAGAACTAAAGAGAATTCCTTCAAGTCATTCCTAGGTTCTTTTATGTTTTGAGTCCTCTTTCCAACACCACCAAGTTTGCAAATTTTTGAGCTCTTATAAGGAAGATATTCCCATTTGAAGTCGGGCTGTCCATTTAAGGAAAGTTACCCATAAATATGAGAGGTATTTTGGGCTTTTCCTTACCCAATCTGCTTAAAACGAATTTTACTAATATTTTGTGAACAAATCTGATTTGGGTCACTTTTCATAAATCCAAATACGCTTAGGATTTTAGAAGAGAGTTCATTCAAGTCATTCCTAAGTTCTTTTAAGTTTTGGGTCAATTTCAACCATAACTTTTAGCACAGAATGAGTTAGGAGACCCATAAGATATAATGAAATATCTCTGAGTCCTCTTTCCAACGCCACCAAGTTTGCTAATTTTCGAGCTCGTATGAGGGAGATATGCCCTTTTTAATTCAGGTGGTCCATTAAATGAAAGTTATCTAAAATAGAAGGGGTATTTTAGTTTTTTCCTTACCCTCACTTATTCTAAATACGAATTACACCCAATTAAGGATCTAAACTTGTTAGAATCAGTTTCATTCACCCCTAAAAGTGTTTAGGGTTTTAGAGAGAAGATTCAAGAGGAGAAAAAGTTCAAAGTTTCAAGCGTTCATTCAAGAAATTCAATATTTCGCCAACAACCCAGTTCTTTGAGGTATGTAAGCTTCCATAGTGTTGGGTTTGTTCACCCACACTCCACTTATGAGTTCCTTTTGCGAATCTATCCATAAATATTGAGCAATTTAAATTCTTGATGAGTTCTTGATAAATGTTCTTGAAGTTTCATTCTAAATCTTGCTTTGTTGAGATTTTGAGGAATTTTTGAGATGAAAGTGAGTGACGTTTACTATCCAACCTACATCCAATCATCAAGAAATCATGTATATCAAGTTATGATACTTGAATTCATAATTTCAAATTCAAGGAAGAATAAAGAGTAGAGGTAAGATTCAAGTCTTGAGAGTTCTTTCAAGGCTTTTGAGAAAGTCCCTTTGAGTCTTTTGAGGAGTCTTCTACAATTTCTAATAACTTGTTTTAAGACTCAAGTAAGTGAGAATGAGAGTGAGGAGAATGTATTCATGAGTCCATACTATCATCGAGATCCTTCATATCATGAATCATAACTCTTGAATTCATAATTCAAATTCAATAAAGAGTTAAAGAGTAGAGTTCAAGAAAGTCTTCAAGTTCAATTGTGAATCCACTGAAATAAATTATAGATTGGAGCTAAGTTTTGATGAAGTAAGTATGATAATTATAAGAGTCATTTACATGAGTTTCATATTTTTATGTAGACCCTTGAGTCGAGTCGTTTATACCCGTAAATTACACGAACTCCATAAATTGAGTATCTTTGAGAGGAGTAGTATCTTCAAGTTCTAAATCTTGAGTATTGAGTTCATAATCCTTTTGAGATTATATTCCTAGTAGTGGGACTACTATATGTTACCCATGAAGGTCCTTGAGTTGAGTAGTTCATGCGAGTAATTTTGCATGAACCCTATTTTGAGAAGTCTTTTGCAAACCTTTTTAAAACTTGTTTAAAGACATAAGCATAAGAGTTTGAGGAAGAGTAAAGCTGAGTTCATTTTCTTTAAAATGATATATGGGAACTACGTATTCCCAATAGAAAATGTTTTTACATTTAAGAAAAATGGAAACACCATTTTTCTAAGGAGTTTTCATGAGCAGTTCTTAGTACCATCTCTTGTAAGAGAATGATTTTTGAGTCATAATCTGAAAAAAGAGAAAGAGTTATGTTTTTAAAAACATATGAGATAGTATATTTTGGGATTAGTATTGAGCACCAATATGGGGGAGAGTTCATACAACTCACAACCCCCATAAACCATGTAGCCAACGTGGGTAGAAAGGGTCATACTTTTTAGATGATTCCTTATTGCTTTTTAGCATAGACTAATGGATCTACTTAGTAGTAGGTTGTATACCCCGACAAAGTAAAGGAAAATTCTGGCAGCGTAGGCTAGATGTTGTATCATCACATAGCTCATAGTGATGGTTGTCGGTTAGAGAATCTCCCACAGAGTTATATTGTATTTTATATATACAAGACACGTTATTAGTGTATTCTTCAGTACATTGAGTTGTTATCTGTTATTTTAAAAGGTTTTCAAATATTACATCTTTTCTTGTTGATCTATCTTGAGTTGAATATCTAGAGTTGAGTATCTTATTATTGAGTTGAGCCCTATTTTCTCTGAGTTGAAATGAACTATGTTTCATTGAGTTGAGTTGAGTGAGTTGAGAAGAGGTTAGTATGTTTCTTTTCAATCAGTTCAAGCTTATGTTTATGCTTTAGAATTCCCCTTACATGCCCGTACATTCCATGTACTGAGCCATTTGGCCTGCATCAGATATTTAGTATCATCAATAGTCATTTCATTGAGGTCGTGTGATATTCTAGTCAGCTTTGGTAAGCCTTCTTATATTTCGGAGGACTTCACCTTTACCTTACAGTTAGTAGTATTGAAGATGTCGTGGGTCTTGTCCCGATATCGTTCTGTAATAGTAGAGGCTTCATAGATATACAAGGTTGAGTAGTTTTCAGTGTGTATCTTCTGTGAGTTGTTTTTATAAGCTCTGAGTTTATCTATTGAGTATTTTTTTCAGATCATTGTAAAGATTGAGTATTTGAGTAATTGAATTTATTTCAGTTTTAAACTTTAGTATGCTTGAATTAGTCTTCCGCTTGTAGCCAGCCAGGATGAAGGTTCTCTTCAGGACCAACAATAATTCTCGAGTGCCGGCCACGTCAAGGGTGTAGGCTCAGGTCGTGACAACTTTGGTATCAGAGCATAACGTTCAAGTGTCCTAAGCTGTCTATGAAGCCGTGTCAAATAGTATTTTATTTATGGTTGTGAGGGCCCCACTGCAATAAATGAGGGACTACATACATTTAGGAAAATTTTTCCTTCTTTCATACTCTTAATCGTGCAGTAGATCTATGTCATAGAGACTCATTCTAACTCGTGTGTTCTCATATCCATTCGACTACCCCTAATACTAGAGGTGGTTGAAAAGCAAAGTCAGTTCTTTAAGGATGAGTTGCTCTTAGAAAAATCTTGAGGAAGTCATGAGACTCCAGAGGGGCTTGAGAGAAGCCCATGAGTAAGTTAAGTGTTGAGTTTCAAAGGAATACACTCATGTTCACATGTATCGTACGTTCAAGAAAAAAATGGGTTGTACTCTCTTTTCTAAGGCTTGTTTTAGCTGAGATCCTTATGAAGAGGTATGTTTAGAGCTTGGGTAGTATTTTCATCCCAAAAGGGTAGCATGAGTTAGGAAATTATAAGCAGTAGTAGTGAAAGTTCCCAGAGTTAGAGGAAAGTATGCAGAGGTTCAGTAATCTATGAAAGGGAGATAGTGATGAAGTAGATTATGTTATTGCAATCATGCACACAATCAGTTATAAGTGAAGAGTTCCTTTATGAGCAAAATAAGGAATAATAATGTTGTAGAGAGTTCTTGATAGAAGGAAGAGGAATAGTTACTAGTCATGATGAGATATAGTATATTTTAACCAAAATAGAGTTGATGTCGATGTGCCATCATGTTAGAGGAGACTAAATATATGTGTTGAATAAGAAACTAAATATTCATGAAGTGATAGACCTAAGCTAGGCTTATTATTTGTTTTAGAAGGTCATGATGTTCCAAAGGTTATAAAACAGATTAAGTTATGAGGTATAATAAGTGAGCAAATAGTACTTAAGTTGTGAAAAGGGGATGTAGACCATTTTAAAGATGATTAAATAGGTTTGTAGCTTCCAAGTGTTAGCTTTAGAGCTAAGGGAGATATGATAAGATGAGAAATCAAGTCCAGTTTTGAGAATAAGATAGTAATGAGCTCAAAAGAGTATGTGAGATAACTTTTTAGAGGTCTTTTAGTAGTGGAGTGATGTTAGAAAAAGAAGGTTAATGTTCTTATCGTGATATTGATGGTGTGATAATTCCATCTAAGGTTATAAATAAGGATGAAGAGGAGGATGAGGTTTTACTATGCGAAATAGTTAAATAAGAGCCCTTAGTTGGTCTCGAGTAGTAATGCGGGAAATTCTAGTTGGTATGGCACAGCCGATAAAGGAATGAGAACTTGTTAAGAAGCTGGTTAGTAGGAGTCCATGGAGTTGTTAGAGTACTAAGCTTAAATGTGGTATTGTTAAACATGATGTAGTTATTCATATGAGCCCAATGTTGATTAAATGTTATGGTAAATAGTAATATTCTTGGAATGAGATTCCCTATAGAGAGGTATAGAACCCGAACCTTAGGATTTGGGTTAAGCTTGAATACAACAAGAGCGTGTCAATAGACTCAGACCTTGGTAAGATAAGTCATGTACCCTTGTAGGAGCTATGAGTTGCATCCAATGAGGCATGGTATTCCTATTCTTACTTCATGCCTAGATTTCCTTTGTCCTAGATAAGGTAACTTCAGAGAGAGTGTGACTATGTACACAATAGCATCGTTCTTAACTTAGGTGCTATAGGAGATCCCAACTCTTGGTATGAATGAGTCTAGCTTGTGTTAGTAGGCATGTTCATGAGTCAGAAGAGATAGTGAGAGTAACTTTGTTCCATTCACATTCCAGCTGTCATTCGAGGATGAATGATCCTATGGGGGAGATAATGTACCACCTCGGAAATTTTTTGACACTTGAACCATTTTTCATTGCAAGTAAGATTTTACTGAAGAATTTAAAATTTTCTGAAGTTTTAGTCGCTAGATGAAGCATGTTCAATTCCAAAAAGAATTAAAGATAATTCCTTCAAGTCATTCCTAGGTTCTTTTAAGTTTTGTGTCAATTTAAAATGACCATCAATTGTAGCACAGGATGAGTTAGGAGATCCATAAGATATCAAAAGAAAGATCTCTGAGTCCTCTTTCCAACGCCACTAAGTTTGCTAATTTTCAAGCTTGTATGAGAGAGATATGCTCGTTTGAAGTTGGGTTGTCCAATTAAGAAAAGTTACCCAAAAATATGAGGGGTATTTTGGTATTTTTCTTAACCAATAAGTTTAAACGAATTTTAGTAATATTTTGGGAACAAATCTGATTTGGGTTAGTTTTCATAAATTCAAATACGCTTAGGATTTTAGAAGAGAGTCCATTCAAGTCATTCCTAAGTACTTTTAAGTTTTGGGTCAATTTCGAACGACCATAACTTTTAGCACATGATTAGTTAGGAGACCCATAAGATATCAAATGAAATATCTCTGAGTCCTCTTTCCAACTCCACCGAGTTTGCTAATTTTCAAGCTAGTATGAGGGAGATATGCCCTTTTTAAATCAGACTGTCAATTTAAGGAAAGTTACCTAAAAATAAGAGGGGTATTTTAGTCTTTTCCTTACCCCCACTTATTCTAAACGTGAATTACACCCAATTAAGGGTCTAAACTGGTTAGAATCAATTTCATTCATCCCCAAAAGCATTTAGAGTTCTAGAGAGAAGATTCAAGAGGAGAAAAAGTTCAAAGTTTCAAGCGTTCGTTCAAGAAATTCAAGATTTCGCTAAGAACATAGTTCTTTGAGGTATGTAAGCTGACATAGTGTTGGGCTTGTTCACCCACACAACAATCATGAGTTTCTTTTGCGAATCTATCCATAAAAATTGAGCAATTTAAGTTCTTGATAAGCGTTCTTGAAGTTTCATTCTAAATCTTCTTTTGTTGAGGTTTTGAGGAATTCTTGAGATGAAAGTTAGTGATTTTTACTATCTAACCTACATCCAATCATCAAGAAATCCTATATATCAAGTCATGATCCTTGAATTCATAATTAAAATTCAAGGAAGAATTAAGAGTAGAGTTAATAGTAAAGTCTTGATAGTTCTTTTGAGAAAGTCCCTTTGAGTCATTTGAGGAGTCTTCTACAATTTCTGATAACTTGTTTCAAGACTCAAGTAAGTAAGAATGAGAGTGAGGAGAATGTATTCATGAGTCACACTATCATCGAGATCCTTCATATCGTAAATCGTAACTCTTGAATTCATAATTCAAATTTAAGAAAGAGTTAAGAGTAGAGTTCAAGAAAGTCTTCAAGTTCAATAGTGAATCCTTTGAGATCACTTATCGATTAGAGCTTAGTTTTGAGGAAGTTAGTATGAGAATGAGAAGACTCTTATACATGAGTTCCATATTTTTATGTAGACCTTTGAGTCGAGTTGTTCATGCCCATAAATTCCGCATGAACTCCATAAATTGAGTATCTTTGAGAGGAGTAGTATCTTCAAGTTCTTAGTCTTGAGTATTGAGTTTCTAATCCTTTTGATATTATACTCCTAGTTGTGGGACTAGTACATGTTACCCATGAAGGTCCTTGAGTTGAGTAGTTCTTGTCCACAATTCTGCATGAACCCTATTTTGAGAAGTCTTTTGCAAACCTTTTTAAAACGTATTTTAAGACTTGAACATTTGAGTTTGAGGAAGAGCAGAGATAAGTTCATTTTATTTAAATTGATAAATGGGAACTAAGTATTCCCAAGAGTAAATGTTTATACATTTAAGAAAAGAGGAAACACCATTTTCCAAAAGAGTTTTCATGAGCAGTTCTGAGTACCATCTCTTTTAAGAGAATGATTTTTGAGTAATAATCTCAAAACAAAGAACAAGTTATGTTTTTAAAAACATATGAGCTATTATATTTTGGGATTAGTATTGAACACCGATATGGGGGAGAGTTCATATAACTTACAATCCCCATAAACCAGGTAGCCAACGTGGGTAGAAATGGTCATGCTTTTTAGATGATTCCTTATTGCGTTTTAGCATAGACTAGTGGATCAACTTACTAGTGGGTTCTATACCCCAGCAAAGTATAGGAAAGTTCTGGCACCGTGGACTAGATGCTCTATTATCAAATAACTTATAGGGATTGTTGTCAGTTAGAGAATCTCCCACCGAGTTATATTGTATTTTATATAAACAAGCCAAATTATTATTGTATTTTTCAATAGATTGAGTTGTTATCTGTTGCTTTAAAAGATTTTCAAATATTGCATCTTTTCTTGTTGCTTTATCTTGAGTTGAGTATCTAGAGTTGAGTAACTTGAGTTGTGTATCATATTATTGAGTTGATCCCTATGTTCTCTAAGTTGAGTTGAACTATGTTTCATTGAGTTGAGTTGAGTTGAGTGAGTTGAGAAGAGGTATTATGTTTCTTTTCCATCAGTTCAAGTTTATGTTTATGCTTTAGAATTCCCCTTACATGCGCGTACATTCCATGTACTAATCCATTTGGCCTGCATCATTTCATGATGCAGATATAGGTATTCAATATCATCAACAGGCGTTTCGTTGAGGTCCTGTGAAATTCCAGCCAGCTTTAGTGAGCCTTCTTATATTCTTTAGGACTTCACCTTTACCATACAGTTAGTAGTTTTGGAGATGTCATGGGTCCTGTCATGATATCCTTTTGTAATAGTAGAGACTTCATAGATATACAAGGTTGAGTAGTTTTCAGTATGTATCTCTTTGAGTTGTTTTTATAAATTCCGAGTTTATCTATGGAGTATTTTTTTCAGATCATTGTAAAATTGAGTATTTGAGTAATTCAATTTATTTCAATTTTAAGCTTTTCTATGCTTGAGTTAATTTTTCGCTTGTAGCCAGCCAGGATGAGGGTTAACTTGGGGACCAACAATGGTTCTCGAGTGTCGGTCGGGTCCAGGCTGTAGGCTTGGGTCGTGAAACTCTGCCCAGAAAATCCGACGAATTTTGTTCTATTGTTTTCTGACCCTAATTCGCCTAGAATTGAATGGTTTCTTAGAAACCCTCTTATATTCGTTTATTCAACTTATTTACATGAAATTCTACTCGAAAACCCTAGAATAATGGTCATTAACAAGATCCTCGCCTCAAGAACTCGACCAAACATCAAAATTCAAGAACGAATAACAACACTTCAGCAACACTCATCAAGAACTTAAACTTCCCAATCTTTATGGATGAATTCGAATATGTAAATCATGATTTGTGTGTGGATGAACGAACCCAACACTATGAAAACTTACATACCTTAATTTGGCGAAACAAATCCTTAATTAGCAAAAACCTTTATCGTTCTTCCTTTTCTCCTTTTTTCCTCTTCTTGAACTCCTCTCAAAACCCTAAGCGTAATTTAGGATTGTAAAACTGACGCAAATCAGATTTGATCCCAAAAGTATCTATCTATATTACCTTAAAAACATGAACTCCTAACTTGAATGTTAAATTACTATAATATCCCTAACCTAGGTTGTGACTTTTTAGATGAGTTGTGACTTTTCTGATAAGTTGTGATTTTTCGATGAGTTGTGACTTTTCCAAAGAGTTGTTAATTTTTCAATAAGTGGTGATTTCTCCAAAGGGTTGTGACTTCTTAGAAAGGTCATGACTTTTCAAATAAGATACAAGAAACACTTGTTCATATTACCCTTTGTTGACTATAAATAAAGCTCTCATTTTTTAACCACAATATTTTTTAATCTTATACTCTTCTTCTTCTTGCATTTTAGAAAGTTTCATGAGATTTATTGTTGTTGAGTAAGTTCAAAGTTTAGCAGAATATGAGGTACCACTATTCTGATGAAGTAAATTGTTCTATCCTAAGAGGGTACATTCCATAACCTCGAGTACTTGAAAGTAATTTTGATGATATAATAATTATTATTTTTGCTTAATATATGCATTAATATGTAATGTTCAAATATATGAAGTTAACATGATGTAGTCTAAGTTTATTTATTTTTTTAACAATTTTTCTTGTGGTGTAAATATATGCTTCTGAATATCTTTTTCCAAAATTATTTAACTTCTCGAGAGTTAGAGAATTGTCACAGTTTGTTTTTTTTTTTACGTTCAAGACAAAAGAATGACTTGATTTATCAATGGTACTTGTGTGATTTAGAATGTAAGGAAGTTTTCATCAAAATAATTATTACTATATAAACATTGCCCTTTTGTTTTACTTATTTACTAATTCTTAATATTTCAGTATTTTAGACGAAGAAAAATTAATATGACTTGTAGTACTGCCATACTTTAAATTAAAGTATTATATATGTCGCGAATGTATTATCAATTTAACAAGATCTTCTAACTTCAAAATATATTATTTTGAATTGTTCCGGGTTCTTTTAAAAAAAAAAGAAACTCACAACAAATGTGAAAATATGTGAATATATATGAATCGCTTAAAATTTATCATTTACAAAATAAATTTTTTATTTAGTAATATGAAATAAAAAATTTCATTTTATCCCTACACTAAATTAAAATCTGATAACTATAAAAAATTATAGTAACATTAATTAAAAGTCTATTTATTTATGTACGTATAAAATTCATTTGAAATATAGATATTGGACATTAATAATTTAGATCTAACATTATAAATTCTATTAGTCATTACTAATTATTGTAAAAGTTATTCACACTCTTTAACATTCATTAGTTATAATATTATGAATTCTCGTAGTTATTACATTGATTATTTCAATCTTTCATCTTTTCTTACATAAACTTTTGACTAATAATTTTTCATATTATTATACCACCCCTATATATGTGATAACACGTTGTTGTTAGTTTTCTTTAGACGAATCATTCTTGGTTGAATAAATTGAAAATCGTTTATAAGTATGTGAACTATATTTTTGTTGGGTGTAAGATAAACATGTGATTATATATATGATTTCACAGATAGAATATATTCTTTAATTTTAATTTTTAATTTTTTCGGTTAAAAAAAAGGAAACCTTTCTAAGTTAAATATGGAAAATCAGATAACTATCTTTGATTTATGTACACAGTCAATCGAGAAGTCAAATATGAGAGACAAGACCAAGAACACCATCTATTATGTTATAACTTATAAAATAAAAAATTAATATAAAAAAATTAGTTCTAAAAAATAATATGTAGTTGTTCTCTTCACATGTTCATATGACATCTAAATAGTTTAACGTGGAATACAAATGCAAAGCACATCTGGTTAGATGACAAGAAAAATACACAAAAAATATCATCTATAAGGTAATATTACTAAGATACGACTAATTACATGATTGAACCTCATCAAATTGAAATAAATATATTCATTATTGCATTTAACTAATAAAAATTTTCATTGACCATCTCCATAGGTTCGCGTGAATAAGATATATATATGACGATCCACATTGAACATTCACAAAAGAATCTACAATATTCTTTTGTGCAAAACTTATTATTAAAATCATAGCTTAAATAAGAAATATTATGTACTATAACATATATTTTATGAATTTGTAATCACGTGCAACGCACGTGTCGAAAAACTAGTTACTAAAAAAGTTTAAAGCTGATAGGGTAAGGAAAAAACCAAAATACCCCTCACTAATTCGGGTAAAATTCCTTAACTGGACAGGCTGACTTCAAACGGGCATATCTCCCTCATCTGAACTTAAATTTAGCAAACTCGGTGGCATTGGAAAGAGGACTCCAAGACCTTTAATTTGATGTCTTATGGGCCACCTAACACATCATGTACTGAAAGTTATGGTCGTTTGAAGTCGACCCAAAACTCACAACTTAAGCTTAACTTGAACAAATTTCAAATTAGCTCTTTACAAATTAGTTCTTTCTATATTTAGCTATTCCTAAGGAGGGACGTTACAATAGTCCAAGGGGTACTTGTGCCTTAACCATATAATAATTAACAAAAAATTTCAAGACATATTTAAAAATTTGAAGGCACTTACTATATATATATATTGTTGGAAATAATAATTCAAAGTTGGAGTAGAAATCTTAAGTTGTTTAGGATTTGTTATTTATGGTATTTACTTATTTATGTTTTGATTAGAATTTGTTAGTTAGAGTAGTTCCTAGTCCTAGTTTAATTTAATTTTTAACTTTATAAATAGGAATGTTATTAAAGATAGAAATATACATAAATACAAGGAAATAGATAGAAGTTGAAGTAAGATTCAAGAACCTTTGAGTTTATAAATAAAATATTTTCCTTCAAATTGGTATCAAAGCTTCTACGATCCTTGTTAAAGATCTAAGAGTTTTCGGTGCTAGCGGGCGGCTGTGACCTATATATGTTGTCTGTCTGGCCAATGATCATGTTGACAAAAGCTGAATGAATAATATGTGCATGAAAAAAAACATGATAGGAACAAAGACTTACAAAAATATTGCTGATTTAAAGAAGTGCAACCAAACACTAGAGGAAAAAACTCTTCTCTAAATTAGAAGTTAGAGAAAGTAAAAAAAAAGAAGGAATATGAGTTGATGGGAAGGGCATCAACGAGAGTTGGAGAGAGAGTGCTCCAACACCAAAAATAATTTATTTTAAAAAAAAACACACAAAAAGAAAAGGTGTTGATGGGAAGGGCATCAACAAGAATTGGAGAGAGAGTGCTCCAACACCAAAAACAAAAGAAAAGGCGTTGGTGGGAAGGGCATCAACCTTGGAAGTTGGAGAGAAGTTCTCCAACACAACCAAGAGAAAAAATATCGAAAAAACCAAAAAAAAAAGGCGTTGGTGGGAAGGGCATCAACCTTGGAAATTGGAGTGAAGTGCTCCAACACAACCAAGAGAAAAAATATCGTGAGTTGGAGAGAAAGTGCTCCAACACTTGGAAGTTGGGAGAGAAGTGCTCTAATACAACCGAGAAAAAATATATCGTGAGTTGGAGAGAAGGTGCTCCAACACTTGGAAGTTGGAGAGAAGGTGCTCCAACACAACCAAGAAGACAAATAAATGAGAATTGAAGGGAAGTACTCCAACAATTGAAGATTGAAGAGAAGTACTCCAACAATTGAAAGATTGGAGAAAGGTTTCCAATAATTGAAGATTGAAGAGAAGTACTCCAATACAACAACAATAACAAGAAGGAAAAGGCAAGAGTATACAACTTTAAATTATGGGAAAATGTTGGAAATAATAATTCAAAGTTAGAGTAGAAATCTTAAGTTGTTTAGGATTTGTTATTTATGGTATTTACTTATTTATGTTTTGATTATAATTTGTTAGTTAGAGTAGTTCATAGTCCTAGTTTAATTTGATTTTTACCTTTATAAATAAGAATGTTACTAAAGATAGAAATATACAAAAATACAAGCTCACATGATTGACTTGATTTTGAATTTCATAGTAAATTAAAAATTATAAAAAGGTTAGGCATCTACTCTCTACTCCTCCCTACCCGGCCCTTCACTTCCTATCTCTTCCTTTTTTTTTATTTGAATCTTGTCCAACATTTTAATTATTTTTATTTATGACAAACAAGAGAGAAAAAAAGAAGGAAAATAATGATGCATTCATATAGAAATAATTAGTTCAATAAAAGATGACTCAATTAAGCAAATATGTACAAATATTACATTCTTTTGTGTGTACCCAAAATTAAAAATAAAATAATAAAAATAATCATTTTTCTTATCCCCACTATCACTCCATCATGACAATAATACTAATTAAAAGAATATAAATATGTGAGTTCATTTCAAGTTTGAGTCCCAGATATCCTAATTAAGAATAACAGATTACTAAAAGAAATAAAAGAGAAAATGAACAAGACATTTTGATAATTGGCAGAAAATTTTATATCAATGAAAATAATATTTTTTTTAGATGGGCATAAGTTGGGGTAAGTATGGATTTTAGTTGGATTCCCATTTATGAGTTGGGTTATGTTATAATAAATTGGGGTTGATTTAAAATAGGCCAATAGGAAGATATCATGAAATTAATTATTTTTTCAATATTTTTTTCAAGTGTATCGGGTCAAAATATAAAACATAAGTGGTTCTTTTTATAAAAAATTAGAAGTTTTAAAAATATCATTTTTATTATTTATTATAGAAGGGTTTAAATTTTGACCGATCACATTAAGCATTATAATAAATAAATATTTAATAATTTTATTGTAAGAGAGCTATTAAAAATAAGGGCAAATATGATTCAAAGGATTAACATCAAGGGTATTTTTGAGCCGAAAGGTGGACGTCAGGGGTGATTTAGGGCTGATAGGTGGATGGAGGGTAATTTGGTACCAATTCAAATACTTGAGGGGCATTTCAGACCCTTCTCCATACAAGAAAATAAATATAACTTGAAGTAAGATTCAAGAACTTTTGAATTTATAAATAAAATATTTTCCTTCTTATATATATATATTTATATACTAGTTTTGTCGCACGTGTGCTTCACGTGAATATCAAATTATGTACCACATTATTTTTAAAAAAATGTAAATATTATTAAATAAAAAAATTAAGTAAACAATTATAAAATGAATGATAAAGTATAAGTTCCTATAAATAGTGAATCTAAACTTTCTAACGATTACTACTAAAAGTTAGTCACTATTAAAATCTCTTCGTTACACCTCTTAAATATACTTTCTCCTCCATTCCCCATAGTTCATTACTTAGTTATTATTGGGTATTTGGAGTTCTTACTTTTATAATATAATACAAATAAGTATTGATATATGTAACACCCCGGAAAAGATTTGCGCTCAAACTCGAACAATCCTTCGTTGTAAGTAGGATTTTACCCAGGAATTTAAAATTTTCCTAAGTGTTAAGGTCAGTAGATGTAGCACCTTGAGTTCCAAAATGAACTTAAGAGAATTCATTCTAGTCTTTCCTAAGTTCCTTTAACTTTTGGGTCAACTTCAAACAACCATAATTTTCAGTACAAGATGAGTTAGGTGGCCCATAAGATATCAAATGAAAGGTCTTTGAATTATCTTTCTAACGCCACCGAGTTTTCTAAGTTTTGAGGTCCAATGAGTGAGATATTTCCTTTTGAAGTCAATTTGTCCATCTAAGGAAAGTTACCCGAATTAGTAAGGGGTATTTTGGCTTTTCCTTACCCAATCAAATTTAATTCATTTTTAGTAAGATTTTAGGGGTCTAATTTGATTAGGTTCAGTTTTATAATCCTAATATACGCCTTACGGTTTTAGTTGAGAGTTCAAGAAGATAAAGGAGGAGAAAAGAGTAGAAAGTTGAAAGTATGATGTTCCTGAATTATGTTCTTGAAATTGGCTTTCGTTCTTGAATTTAGATGAGATTGATGAATTCTTGAGGAAATAGTGTCGATTTTAGAGTTGTGTTTGATTAGATTCTTGTGTACATGTATTGGGTATCTGAATATATAGAGGAATTGAGAAAAAGAATCGAGTTTACGCGAATCGGGGTTAGAAAATGAAGAAGGAAAAAACCAGGCGAATCTAGCACTCCATTCCACGTCATGGACCTGCCCTCCATGTGCGCAAATTCTTTCTCCGCGTCGCGGAGAGGTCGCGGACCCCTCTTCCTCAAAATTTATTTTGCGACCAAATATTAAAATGAATCTCCACGTTGCGGACTTGCTTCCAAATAGTAATTTCTTGATCACTCATGTTTAACTATATAAAAACACTTCTAATCATTACAATATCCTTCCTCTCATAAATTTGTCACGACCCGACCCACCGGGTCGTGCGGGCATCTACGTACTACCACCTAAGTAGGAGAACCCTCAAATTCCAATAATTTAAAAAATGCGGAAAATTAAATAAATAGAGATAAAATATACTAATATAATTTTATAAATAAGAACCTTTTAACACAATTTGGTTAAGACTTGTAAAATAATGAACACCCCCAAGGATCTAGTCTAAACGGGTACAAGAGTTTTCTAAGAGTACAAACTAGATCATAAATAATAAAAGACACAGCTCCCACCATGGGGAAGGAAAAGTAGAAGCTGCTGGAGAATTCTTCATCTTCACCTAAGGAAACATCACCAACCTGCATCCAGATTATGTCAAAAAGACATACCAAAAGTAGTATCAGTAGATACCACACGCACTGGTAGGCATCATCGGTCAACCCGACGCCCACCACATAACATAAGAAAAAAACTAGTAAGATCATGCATACTCGCTTCTCCACCTTTACCGTCTCTCAAAAACCAACCAATCACACTAGTCATCTAACTACCAACCACCTTTCCGGTCAACCTACTTACTAGGCTCTTGATCATAGCTTAACCATTCTAACACATAGAAAGTCCCCAAAGACAGCTACAACATTCCAACTACCCACTCATGTCAAACCCTTACTTCCTCTTTATATTACCCAGTCCTTATAGTATATTACATCACGCTTTCTAACCCCTAACCACAACCCCTTTTTCCATCGTTAAATCCACCTAAGCACTTACAACACGTTCACTACTCTCACGCCTCGCCATTACAACACATGACACTCTTACTCGGACATTAACAATTCTTGAAACATTGACTCCCCCCCTCTGTATCACCTCCCGATTGGGTATGCCCTTCCGGTTCACTTTTCATCAGGATACATACCAAGTCTACTCAACACAGAAGAACAGTCAACATAAGACCTCACAAACATAAAGCAACTCTGGGAATTACAACATCAATTATCATTATAAATCACGTTCATTTTCACCTTTATCAGGAACACAATTATGTCAAATCATTGGTCCTCTCGTGGAACCCAAACTCAAACTGTTAGCATACCGAAACGTGGTACCCGATCCAAAGATTATATCGAAACGTGGCAACCGATCCCATAATTATGCTGGAACGTGTCAATTGTTCCAAGTTAGTGTGTCGGAATGCTACACCCTATCCGCAATCACAATCAGAATGTATATCTTCACAAATCATACAACAAGAGTGATTCACATCATATAGTTCTTCATTCATACTCATTACATGAAAGGTGATCGAAGAGCATTATTCACATACATGCACATAATATACTTGAAGCAAGAACAATTCTCAACTCACAATCATCACCCGAACTACTCATCGACATATAACATGTAAGCATTACTTCACCTATACATAGCCCTAGTTCATCATCTAAGGCTTCTTCCTAGGATTTCATCGTGTTTCGTTCGAAGCACGAAGGCCTACACATAAAATCGTACCGTTGAATTACATATATTACGCATTGAGCAAAGATTTACAATTACTCAATTCATAAAACCTAGCCTACATGGGCGCGAAGCAGTTGCACAGAGTTTTGGTCTTTGATTCCTGTTTTCGGGATTCGTGATAGTGATCTTGACCGGAAATTTACAATCCATAGACATCTTCACGCTAGAAATATCTCCCTTCATCCTTCCCAAGCTTGGAGAAGTTTTTTGGGGGTTTCTTGGGTGTTTTGAGACTAATTTAGGTATTTTAGGAAGAAGGGGAAATAGGATTTCACGTCATTTACATTCTGTCTCGCCTATCCCGCTCTGGCACCAACTTACCACGCCCTGGCGCCGCTGCCCTAGCGACATCTGTCACGCTCTAGCGGGACAATGGCCCAGAATTTTCCGGGATTTTGGTTGTTCCAATAGATACCAATTTACCCCTCATTCGTCCCCGAACGACAAGTGTACAGATCATGACACACCCTATCGCATATTATTTTAGTCTAACAACTCGGTATATTACCAAGTCAGAGAAGGGGGCGATTTTTATTTATCAAGCGTGATTCACGACATGCTCTATATTTTAAGAGGACGGTTAAGGATATGACGCAATGTTCAAAGAAATTGGTGCCTCATATTACACAGCCTGACCCCGCCAGGGCGGTAGCCCTCCTGCTAATGCGAGGCCTCTGTGGCGAGAGATCTCCCGCTAAAGCAGGAGATCGAGAACAAGTACATAGTGAGGGAATGAAATTTTCACCATTTCTTCCTACTCTCTCAAATTCTCTTCCGAAAACCCTCTCAACTCAATTTCTCAGAACATCAAATAAAGGTAGACTTCTTGCTTCCTACACTCTTTACTTCCATATTTGATTGACATTGATTGCATGCTACTTGTCAAATATCTTAGAAATGGTTTCCGGGTAGTATTTGAAAATAAACTTAAATTGCTAACTCGATAGAAAAAATGTAGCATGGGCACTTCCCCTACGTCTCCACAACATTCTAGGCGTAAGGATTTCGTAGAAATTCGGTCAAATCGATACCAAAAAGGTTGGAAGAACTTGAATAGTCTCTTTTCCTAAAAATCAAATTTGAGGGGTATTTAAGAGTTATTTTGCCGAAATAATTGATTATTTATGTTCTAGGGTAGTTTTTATACTCTGATCCACTGAAATTCTATCGAAAACGGAGGTTTTGGGAAGAACAGGAGCCATTATCGCTCCTGGTGTTCGTCCCACATGAAGGCCACTCTAGCGACCTTCATTCCACTGTGGCGGCCTTTATAAACCCGCCAAGGCAGGATTTTGGCCGCTATGGCGGGATATGCTAGGCCAGTAGCCTGCATCCCGTATGATAGAAATTTTTTCTTCCTATTCCAACCTTCAACTGTCTATTTCTATCATATTCTAACACATATCTTTCAACTCTTACATGCTTCTCTTAAATGGAAGGTTTGAATGAAGAGAACTTACCCTTTGTCAGATTTCCCGAAGCTGCTAGTCGGGAGAGGTACCACGACAATCGGAACACAAAGTTCTACTGTGAGTGGGGTTTCTATTTGCTCAAACTAGAGGAGAAGGTGCCTACCTTCTATGCTCGTCTCATGGAGTTTGGTTGGGCTCCCTTGACAGAGGCTCCCAGATGAGCGTTCTACTTGGGTGTGAGAAATCTACGATGTCCTCCCTACTGTTCGCTGGGATGAACCTCACCTTGTCATCCGTATCCTGGGAGTTGACGTCCCCCTAAATGCCACCACCATTAATGAGGTGCTAGAGGTGCCCGAGGTCTCAAATACGGAGTACGAGGCCAAGCTAAGAGAGATGGATTTAGGCTGGCTGAGAGACATCTTGATCTAGACTGCGTGTTGGGACCAGGTCTACTAGGCCACTGCAGAGGACATCACTAGTACAGATTGGTCACCTGATACTAAGAGGTGGTTTCACTTGGTTACCAGGAGGATTCGCTCATCGGGAAACTGCACCGACGTGACATTCCCTCGGGCCTTGGAGGTGGTGTGTGCCATAAAGGGTATTGATCTAGATGTGGGGGGACATATAATATCAGAGTGGACGATGTTTTATCGGGGTAATAAGAAGGCGTTCTTCCTGCCTAGACTCATCACTGCTCTTTGCAAGCGGGCGGGAGTGCCGCTTCTAGATACTTATGAGTTACTTCCCATGGATCCGCCCTTTTACCGTCTTTTGGTTAGGCAGGGTTCCACTTCTCAGAGCAAGAGGAGTAGGACAGACTAGACTAGGAGCAGTCAGGCGGTTGCAGAGTAGGATGAGGAGGGAGGTGACGACACTCTTCCTACTATGTCTCAGCATCCACTTTCAGCGGCATAGGTAGAGAAGGACTTTGCGGCGATGCGGAGGATGATGGGTTCCCTATCACTGCCACCACCCCGGTTCCCCCAGTAAGGCCCTAGAGCTTGAGATTATTCGTTGCGAGCTGCGCCAGTAGAGGAGATAGGGTCTAGCGAGGGACCATCTACTAGTTCGGATATGGAAGGTAGTGAAGATCATGTTCACTTGCATCGCTCCTGGGTAGGATATTCCCATCATAGATACGGGAGATTTCCAATAGTTCTCTAGTCTAAAGGAGGCCATGACAGGCCTGGTACCTCGGAGGAGCTAGATTCTGACCCCAACATTTCTCGGTCTCAGGGTTCTTGATTTGCTGGTTCGAACCTTTTGACTTGTAAATTTTAAGACAACTCTGTTTTTTATCTTTCACTTTCATATGTTTGTGTAGCACATGGATGCTGGTTTTCTAGCTGTTTTAAGCCGCTCGTTATTTACTTACTAAGGTTTTAATAGCTTGCTGACTCTATTGCTGAGCACTGATAGACTTGCATGGGTTAGTTCGGATACCATTCGGGGTCTGAATTTGTGACTAGGAAAATAGGGGAGGCTGAGATTCTGTCTTGTCCTGTCCTACTCAGGAGGGAGGAATCCCGCACTGGCGGCCTCGCCTTGGAGGGAAAAGTCCCGCCCCAACGACCAAAACGGAATCTGAACCTCTACCAACAAATTTTTTGGGGTTCTTTTCTTTTCTAAATTCCACAAATGTTCCTAGATTTACTAAACAAACTTAGGATACTTCTCTAAGCTAGAAGAAATTCTTGACTACTTTATGTCAAACCCACGATACACGAACCAATTTGTTCTTATTAAATCTAGTCAGGGCCTTCTTTTCACAACGGGTTTCATGACACTCAAGCATTTACAACTCGCATCACTTTAATAAATTAGGCCAACACATTGCACATATCAAAGTTCAGACACACATCTATAGTGCACACAACCACATAATCACATTCAAGTAATTACAACTTCAGAATTGCAGTTAATTCAGATAACAAGAACCACACATTCACCGTTTCAAGCTACACTCATAGACCAGTACAAAGTATTAGTTAGTTTGCTCCATGGATGAAAATTCCTGATCCTCCATGCAATCACACCACCCCTAGGGTGACATACCAATTGGAACCTTCTCAGTTTCCAATTTGCTTTGCTTATGGCCCCTCAGACGTGACCACGACGTTCGATTTACTTTGTTGAGATACCAATTGGACCCAACTCATACCATAAGCGACACATGCACGAAAGGAGAGAATAAGTGGAACAGCTTCCTAAAATGTTTCCTAGCTTCATGAAGATTAGATGTGGACGTCAACACACCAATCCACAGGAGTCTATTCCACATTTTGCTCTTGTACTGGGAGACCAGTAACCTGGGCTCTGATACTAATTTGTCACGACCCAACCCACCGGATCATGCAGGCACCTACGTACTACCACTTACGTAGGAGAACCTTCAAATCCCAATAATTTAAAACATGCAGAAAATTAAATAATTTGAGATAAAATATACTAACGAAATTTTATAAATAAGAACCTTTAAACATAATTTGGTTAAGACTTGTAAAATAATGAACACCCCCAAGGATCTAGTCTAAATACATACAAGAGCTTGCTAAGAGTACAAACTAGATCATAAATAATAAAAGACAAAGCTCCCACCATGCGGAAGGAAAATTAGAAGCTGCTGGAGAATTCTTCATCATCACCAGGGCGCCAAGCAGCTGCACGGATTTTTTGTCTTCGATTCTTGTTTTTGGGATTCATGACAGTGATCTTGACCGGAAATCCGCAATCCATCGACATCTTCACTCTAGAAATCTCTCCCTCCCTCCTTCCCAATCTTGGAGCAGCTTTTTAGGGGTTTCTAGGGTGTTTTATGACTAAATTCGGTATTTTAGGAAGAAGGAAGAAATATGATTTCGCGTTATTTACATTCTGTCTTGCCCATCCCGCTCTGGCACCAACTTACTCCACCCTAGCGCCGCCGCCCTAGAGACTTCTGGCTCGCTTTAGCGGGACAATGGCCCAAAATTTTTTGAGATTTTTGTTTCTCCTAAATAACGACAGTTTGGGTCGTTACAAAATCATAACCTTGAATTCATAATTCAAATTCAAAGAAGAGTTAAAAGCCAAGTCTTGAGAGTCCTTTGAGTCTTTTGAGGAGTTTTCTACAACTTCTAATAACTTGTTTCAAGACTCAAGTAAGTGAGCATGAGAGTGAGGAGAACGTATTTATGAGTCTACACTATCTACGAGATCCTTCATATCATGAACCATAAATCTTGAATTCATAATTCAAATTCAAGAGAGAGTTAATAGTAGAGTTCAAGATAGTCTTTCAGTCCAGTTATAAATCCTTTGAGATCAACTATTGATTTGAACTAAGTTTTGAGGAAGTACGTATGAGAAGAAGAAGAAGAAGAATTATATACACGAATTCCATATCGTTATGTAGACCCTCGAGTTGACTCGTTCATTCCCATAAATTCCGCATGAACTTTATTAGTTGAGCATCTTTGAGAGAAGTAGTATCTTCAAGTTCTAAGTTCTTGAGTATCGAGTTCCTAACATTTTTGAGATAATATTCCTAATCATGAGACTGTTACATTTTATCCATGCAGTCCATGAGTTGAGTTTTTCATGCCTATAATTTTGCATGAACCCTATGAGTCGAGCAGTCTAGGGATGAGTAGTATCATTGAGTCTTGACTTCTGAGTACTGAGGTTCTTTATTGCTATTAAGATCCCTGAGTGGAGTCATTTATGTTCATAATTCCACATGAACCCTATGTTTTGAGTTATAAATTTTAAAAAGCTTTTTAAAGCCAACACTTGAGTTCTTAAACTGAGTTTTGAGAAAGTAAAGATGAGTTTTGAGAAAAGAGTTTTCTAAAACAAGATTAGTATGACAATCGAGTATGCCATCAATATATGAGCAGTATGGTATCCAGATATACCATCAATGTTTATGCAACATGACTTCCCGAGTCATTAATGATCATATTATAATATATTTTTTGATGTATTTTTGAGAAAGAGTTTTCACGTATGAGTTGAGCAAGAGTATAAGGGACTATGTAATTTCAGAGGTGTCAATTTTACATTGATAAAATAGAAACTGAGATTTCTAAATGAGTTATTAGTTTAAAATATTTCAGAGCATCTATCTCTTTTAAGAGAAATATTTTGAATATTGAATCTTTTATTGTTGTTTTATCCTGAGTTGAGTATCTTGAGTTGAGTATCTTGAGTTAAGTACCTTTGAGTTGAGTATCATATCTTTGAGTTGAGTTTGGTTGAGTGAGTTGAGAAGATGTAAGTATGTTTCCTTTTTATAAAGTTCAACCTTATGTTATGCTTTAGAATTCTCCTCACATGCTCGTACATTGCATGTACTAAGCTATTTGTCCTACATCATTTCATGATGCAGATACAAGGATTCATGATCATCAACAGGCGCTTCGTTGATACCACATGTTGTTCGAGTTAGCTATGGTGAGCCTCCTTGCTTCTGGAGGGTTCCACTTGTACTTTGACTTATATTAGCTGTTAGGATGTCATGGGTCTTGTCCCGACGTCCATCTTTGTCAGTTGGATACTTCATAGATAGACAATAGAGTCTTAGAAGTCTGTTCATTTATTTTCTTAAATGTTTTAAAGATTTAAGTTGCCTATTTATGGCGACTTGAATATATTATTTTTATTTAGGAGTTATCTGTTTAGTATTGTTCGGATTATTTTAAAGTTGATTATTTGAATTTAATTTAGTTTTTAAGCTTTTATATGCTTGAGTTAGTCTTCCGCTGGTAGTCAGCAAGGATGAGGGTTCCTTTCACGACCCAAGTCTACACCCTGGACGTGGCTGGCACTTGAGAACCATTGTGTGTCCCCAAGCGAACCCTCATCATGGCTGACTACAAGTGGAAGACTAACTCAAGCATACAAATGCTTAAACACTGAGTAAAATTCATGAAACTCAAATACAAAGGTTTAACTCCAATAATTTACTCTGAATATAAATGGAAAATTCAACTAGCCAACAATAGGCAACTCAAGTCTTTAAAACAACTAATAGGATAAATAAAACAGACTTCTCAAACCCTACTTTCTATCTATGAAGCCTCTAACTGACAAAGATGGAAGTCGGGACAAGACCCACGGCATCCTAACAATTGATATAACTGAAAGTACAAGTGGAATCCTCTAGAAGAAAGGAGTCTCACCATAGCTAACTCGAACTACATGTTGTAACACCGAAACGCCTGTTGATGACCCTGAATACCTGTATCTGTATCATGAAATGATGCATGCCAAATGGCTTAGTACGTGGAATGTACGAGCATGTAAGTGGAATTCTAAAGCATAACATAAGCTTGAACTTGATAAAAAGGAAACATACTTACCTATTCTCAACTCACTCAACTAAAATCAACTCAAGAATAAGATACTCAACTCAAAGATTAGATACTCAACTCAAAGATATGATACTCAACTTAAGATACTCAAGGATAAAGCAACAATAAAAGATGCATTATATGGAAAACTTTTAAAACAATAGATAATAACTCAATTATATTGAAGAATACAATAACAACTAAATTTGTATATAAAAATACAATATAACTCTCTAGGAGATTCTCTCACCGACAACTATCACTATGAGGTGTGTGATGATATAACGTCTCAACTAAGTGGATCCACTAGTCTATGCTATAAAGAACTAAGGAATCATCTGTAAAGTACGACCCTTTTTACCCACGTTGGCTATATGGTTTATGGGGGCTGTAAGTTGTCTGAACTCTCCCCCGTATCGGTGCTCAATACTACTCCTAAAATATAACTAGTTCATATGTTTAAAATAGCATTTTTAAAACAATCGGGAACTCAAGAACTCAAAATTAACTTAGCTCAAGAATACTCAAATCTAGGGGTAGAATCCTAGATTTCTCTTTTATTGATATGAAAGTAGATGTAGGGCATAAGGAAGAAATATTCCAACAGTATGATAGCCTTACATACTTAAAAAAAAAAAGGTTCTTGAAGAATTTTGAAGAAAAACTTGATTAGAAGCCTTGAAATCCTAGCTTGAAGGTAAACATTAATGAAGAAAACCTTTCTTGAGATTCTTGAATTAGTTTCTTGAAATCTCTATGGCCAAGATTTATTATATTCATTAGTGATTCATAATTGTATGGGGGAACTTGAGTTAGAAAGAATGAAATTCTTAGAGAAAAACTTACCTTGTAGAAGAATCTTGAAAAAGATTGAAAGCATCTTGAACAAAGTCTTCTACTTTGATTTTTCTTTAGGGTTTTACCCTAGGGTTTGAGAGAGAAGAGAATGATGGACTAAAAGATAAAAATCTTGTTGTTTTGAGCCTTTTATTAGTAAAAAAATTCGTTTAGGGTTTTCTTGGAGGTTAAAAAACTAAAACAACACTTTGTAATGTTTTCCCGTCGGCTAATTCGTAACAGCACTGTATAGGTTATGAAAATAGTCATAACTTCTTACTCAGAAATTGGATTGACGCGAAATTGGTGGGGTTGGAAAGTAGATTTAAATAACTTTAATTTCATTGGTTATTTCTCATGTAACTCTTTTATTATAAGAGATATAGTTTTTTGTAGTTGACCCAAGTAGAATCTTAAATCAAAACTTAATTGATAAAGAAAACTTCAAGAACACTTATCAAGAACTCATCAAGAAATTAAATTGCTCAATATTTATGGATAGATTCGCAAAAGAAACTCATGATTGGCGTATGGGTGAACAAACCCAACAATATGGAAGCTTACATACCTTTTAGGTATCAAACCCCTTGGCGAAAATCCGTAACAAAACTCAAGAACGTCGACGAACGCCTTGGTCCTTTCCTCCTTTCTCCTCTTTTCTCTTCTTTTCTCTTCTTGAACTCTCAACTAAAACCCTAGGCGTATATTATTATTATAAAACTGAACCTAATAGGATTAGACCCTTAAAACCTTTGTAAAATGAATTAAATCTGATTGAGTTGGAAAAAGACCAAAATACCCCTTACTATTTTCGGGTAACTCTCCTTAACTCGACAACTTGACTTCAAAAGGGCATATCTCACTCATCCGACTTTGAAACTTAGCAAACTCGATGGCGTTGGAAAGATAATTCAAATACCTTTCATTAGCTATGTTGTATCCCACCTAAAACACCTTGTACTGAGAGTTATGGTCATTTGTAGTTGACCCAAAACTCATAACTTAAGCATAACTTGCAAAATTTCAGATTTTGATATTTTCAATTTAGTTATTTTTCGAACTCAAGGGGCTAAATATACTGACCTGACATTAGTACTTAAGAAATTTTAAATTCCTTGGTAAAATCCTACTTACAACGAAGGATGGTTTAAGTCTTAGCTCAAAAATTTCCTGGGGTGTTACAATATCTCCTCCTTGGGATCATTCGTCCTCAAATGACGGCTGGACTAGGTATGGAACAGGGCTACTCTTATCATCTTTGTTATACCAACTACAATTTTCCCGCATTACTATTCGAAACCAACTAAGGGCTCTCATTTAGTTATTTCTTATACTAAAACCTTTTTTTCTTGTTCCTCCTCATTTATAACCTTAGACAGAATTATCATACCATCATTATCACAATATGATCATTAAAGCTTTTCTTTCTAACATTACTCCGTTACTAAAAGGACCTCTGAAAAGATCTCTCCCATACTCATTTGAACTGATTACTATCTTATTCTCAACACTTGACTTGATTTCCAATCTTTTCATCTCCCCATTAGGTCTAAAGTTGACACTTGAAGGCTATTGACGTATTCCAACATTTCTAACTGGTCTACATCCACCTTTACTCGAACACTCGGTAGAAGCTTATCTCATGATTACCGAACTCTCCATAAGAAGGCACTAATAATTCTTTCTAAGGTATTTCTGTTAAAATCTTCTGATTACATACCCTCTCGATACACATCGTAATGCTCTTTTTACTCTTGTGACTTAGCCACACTTCACTGCCCTTATGAAGATGTTTAGGATATCTCACTTGTACCACTCATATTTATTACAGCTAATCACCTCAATTCCTCACCTACTCTATGTCAGGTCTTCTTGTTCAAATCTCAAGACAACATCATCACCCTCATGTTTCCATTCTTTGGATCATGAAACTCATCTCAAATTCAAGGTTAATGTTGATTACTAAACCCAAATATCAATACAATTGCTCGCCTACTATACTATACCTCAATACTTGATAAGTTCTATAACCTTATGAATATCATGACCCTCTCAAACAAATCATAAGCCTAACTTAGATCTATCACTTAATGAATATGTTTGCTCTTCTATTCCACACTTACAGTTGGTCATTACCTACAAAATGCCACTTCATCGCAAACTCCTTTCTAGCTAAAACACACTCTACCTCCTATGATGGAATCTTTTAAACTCACCACTTCTTAGTCTACCCATAAGGGAAAACTCTTCATTAATATCTTACTAGGTGCATGAATATAGTAACATAACTTGTCGAAACACCATCTCCCTTACTTAGATTACAAAATATCTGCATACAATTCTCTTAACTTAAGGGACAGTCTTTACTACTACTGCTCATAATCTCGTAGCTCATGTTACCTTTTCGGGTGAAAATACTACCCAAGCTCTAAACATACTTTGTCATAAGGATCTCAGCTAAAACAAGGCCTAGAAAAGAGAGTACAACTCAATTATAGCTCAAACGCATGATTCTCATGAATTTTGGTGCATTCCTCTTAAACTCAACAGTTAACTCACTCATGGGCTTCTCTCTAGCCCCTCTGGAGTGTCATACTTCCTCAAGATTTTGCTAAGAGTAACTCATTAATAACGAACTGACTTTTGTTTTCAACCACCTCTAGTATGGGGATAGTCGAATGGATATAAGAGCGCACGAGTTAGATTAAGTCTTTATGACATACCTCTATTGCACGATTCAGAGTATGAAAGAAGGGAAACTTTTCCTAAATGTTTGTAGTCAATTATTTATAGAAGTGGGGCCCTTACAACTACAAACAAGATCCTACTTGACACGACTTCATAGACACCCTAGGACACCTGAAATCTGTGCTCTGATACCAAGTTTTTCATGACCCGAGTCTACACAGTGGACGTGGCCGGTACTCAAAAATCATTGCTTGTCCCCAAGCGAACCCTCATTAGGACTGACAACAAGCAGAAGACGAACTCAAGCATACAAAAGCTTAAAAATTGAATAAAATTCATTAAACTCAAAGACAAAGTTTTAACTCAAATAATTTACTCTGAATATAAATAGAATATTCAACTATCCAACAATATGCAACTCATGTCTTTAAAACAGTTAATAAGATAAATAAAACAGAATTCTCAAACTCTACTTTTTATCTACGAAGCCTCTAACTGATAAAGATGGAAGTTGGGACAAGACTCACGACATCCTAACAACTAATATAATTGAAAGTACAAGTGGAACCCTTCCGGAAGCAAGAAGGCTCACCATAGCTAACTCGAACTGCATGTGGTAACAACGAAGCGCCTATTGATGACCCTCAATACATGTACCTGCATCATGAAATGATGCAGGCCAAATGGCTCAGTATGTGGAATATACAAACATGTAAGGGGAATTCTAAAGCATATGATAAGTTTGAACTTGATAAAAAGGAAACATACTTACCTCTTCTCAACTCATTGAACAAAACTCAACTCAAGAATAAGATACTCAACTCAAAGATTTGACACTCAACTCAAAGATTTGACACTCAACTCAAATATATGATACTTAACTCAAGATACTCAAGGATAAAGCAACAATAAAAGACGCAATATATGTAAATTTTTTAAAACAATAGATAATAACTCAATTATATTGAAGAATACAATAACAACTAAATTTTTATATAAAAATACAATATAACTCCCTGGGAGATTCTCTAATCGACAACCATCACTATGAGCTATGTGATGATACAATGTCTCGCCTACGCTCCCAGAACTGTTCTATACTTTGCCAGGGTATAGAACCTCTCAACTAAGTAGATCCACTAGTTTATGCTAAAAAGCATTAAGGAGTCATCTAAAAAGTATGACCCTTTTTACCCACGTTGGCTACATGGTTCATGGTGGCTGTGAATTGTCTGAATTCTCCCCCATATCGGTGCTCAATACTACTCCCAAAATATAACTAGCTCATATGTTTAAAAACATAACTCTTTCTGTGTTTTGAGATTACTACTCAAAAAAATTTCTCTTAAAAGAGATGGTACTCAAGCTGCTCAAAACTCTATTGGAAATCTCATTTTCTATGATCATTGATGACTCAGGAAGTCATATGCATAAATATTGATGGTATATCTAGATACCATACAACTCAAACATTGATGGCATGCTCGATTATCATACTAATCATGTTTTAGAAAACTCTTTTCTCAAAACTCATCTTTATTTCCTCAAAACTCAATTTAAGAACTCAAGTGTTGTATTTAAAAAGCTTTTTAAAATTTCTAACTCAAATCATATGGTTTATGTGGAATTATGAACATGAATGACTCAACTCAGGGTTCTTAATAGAAATAAAGAACCTCAGTACTTAGAACTCAAGACTCAATGGTACTACATCTCTAGATTGCTCTACTCATAGGGTTCATGCGGAATTATGGACATGAACAACTCAACTCAAGGGCTTAATAGGTAACATGTAGTAGCCCAAAGAATACGAATATAATTCCAAAATGATTAGGAACTCAACACTTAAGACCTCGAACTTGAAAATACTACTCCTCTCAAAGATACTCAACTTGTCATGCCCTGAATCTACCCCCAGGATGTGGACATGGGACCTAGGATAACGAGTAACCCCAAGCTAACCCTGCTCGTATATCATAAGCATACTAAATAAACTGATGTAAGGAAATTTTGTGCGGAAGCTAATCATGAGATAAACTAAAATGAAATAATGGGGAATACCCATGACTATCTGAATATATAAAAATTAAGAGTTTAACGACAACTAAAAGGTCAAACTCAAGTGCTAAAGCTGATACTAACTGTATCTGAAATAAGCCTTTAACTGAATAGAAGGGTTGGGACATGCCCCAATTGAATCTAGCAAAAACTGAAACTAAAGACTAAAAGAAAAAGAAATGTATTTGTCGTCCATGCAGAATGAGGACTCACCGCTTATATTGGTGAGCTAAAGATTGGGAACCGATCTATGCATGATCTAGAAGCTGAGGACCTGGACCTACATCAAAAGAAAATGTAGCGCAGAGTATGCGTCAGTACTTGAAAGGTACTAAGCATGCAGGATAGAGTAAAGTTGAACGACATACATAACTGAACAAAACATTTAGTTGAGCAATGATATGAGATAAGCATGATACTATACTAAGAATACTGAACATGAACTAATTGAATGCAATGACCAAGTTTATAACATGTTGAGATTGAAATAAGACTGTAACCGATAACATGGTCAACACAATAAAATCTGACTATGGGAGCTACTAATAACTGACAATAAACTAAATGAGCTAAATGTGGAGTACTATGTATACGGCCCATCGAGAGGACCCAATATACCCTGCCAGAGGTATAGAGGCATGACTGGCGTGATCACTAAAATGTAATCCCCACATAGGGGACTTATAAACCTACGGGTGCACATAATTCTGGGACCATTCAGGTACGCTGAACCTTAGTCCACTCGATCTAAGCCTACTCCCAATTAGAATGTATATAAGCAATATTATGACCGAAATGCTGAAGTACTGGATAGCTCAATTACTGACATGGAAACTCTGAGAATGCAACAATTATAACTGATAATGTGACATTTTTGTAAACTGAAGCATGTATATCTAAAATAACTGACCTAGCATGTGTAACTCATGAACTAAAAGAACTACATGGCTAGGGTTCTTAATTTCATAGAAGAAACTAAGCAAATAACATGATAATCTGATTTGGATCATTTTAACAGCTAGAACCCAACAATCTCTAACATTCAAGAAACTCTAGGTCGAGATAATATTAAGGGAATCAAGATTCTAACTGAAATCTAGGTACCTAATGGATGAAAGGAACACACTAGTGAAATCCCACATACCTAGCGACAAAATTCATGGTGATATCTTTCGATTTCTAGGCTGGAACTGATGAAAACTCGTTGAGTTCGTGAACTAGGGCTACTCAACGTTCTCCTCTATTTTGCTCTAAGTTTGATAATTTTTTGGTGAATAATCGATTAAGTTAGGTTCTAATTAGTTTACTAGGCTAAAACTGACTAAAATCCACGTAGTATAGGGGTTAAACGATGTAGTTTAGGGGTCCAACGTATAAGAAAAAGACCAAACAACCCCTGATTTAAAAGTTGTCTGAGTCATCGACGGATCGTGGAAGGATCGACGGACCGTGGCAGGACCGATGGGCCGTGCTGGTCAATCGTTGACGGGGTTCTGGGGCTAGAAATTTGGGGGCTTACCCATAAACTCTGTCCTGACCTACAACCCATAGGTACCGGCGTGGGTGGACCCTAATCTGGATTTCTGGACTGTGCTGCAGGAGGCCAATTTTGAACCACCAGAACGGACCATTGGTCACCCTACGGTCCGTGGGTTGCACCTGTGACTTTTGAAAAAATTCTGCATTTTGGTAGTTCTAGAATACGAGGTGCTACATTATCTCCCCCTTGGGAAAATTCATCCTTGAATGAAGACTAAACTAGCTGAATATGGAGGGGAAGAGCTGCAACCCTACCACTAAACTACTGGAAACTGATTTCTGAGAACTAAGTTCCAAGAACACTCAAATACGCTAAAATGAAAGTTCAAACTGAAGGAACATGATATTAACACTAAATCAACACATGAATAACTGAAAAACTAGAGAGGAACTATTACCTCAAGCTAGAGTGGAATCAGAAGGAAAGAGATAAGGATAATTGGCCTTCATGGCTGCTTCTTCTTCCAAAGTAGCTCCCTCTACAGACTAACTCCTCCATAAAACCTTAACAAAAATGACTTCTTTGTTTCTCAAACTTCGAACCTAACAATTAAGGATTTCCACTGGTACCTCTGCATAAGTGAGACAATCCTTCATAGCCACACTTTATAAGGATACAATAGATGTTGGATCACCCACACACTTTTTCATCAACGAAATGTGGAAGAGCGGGTGCACTGCTGCTAGTTCTGCTAGTAACTTTAACTCATAAGCCACTTTACCAACTCTTTTCAAGATCTTGTAAGGGCCTACATATCTAGGGCTGAGCTTCCCTTTCTTGCCAAACAAACATCACCCCTTTCATAGGTGACACTTTCAGGAAAACCCAATCATCAACTTAGAACTCTAATTCCCTTTTCCTTATATCTGCATAGGACTTCTTGTGACTCTGGGCTGACTTAAGTCTATCTCTAATAAGTTGCACTTTATCCATAGCATTATGAACTAAATCTGGACCTATCAAGGCTGCTTCACCTATTTCAAACCAACCAACTGGAGATCTACATCTTCACCCATACAATGCCTCATAAGGGGCCATCTGAATACTGGAATGGTAGCTATTATTGTACGCGAACTCTATAAGAGAAAGGTGATCATCCCAACTACCCTTGAAGTCAATCACACAAGCTCTCAACATGTCCTCTAAGGTCTGAATGGTACAGTCTGCCTGACCATCCGTCTGTGGATGAAATGTTGTGCTAACATTGACCTGAGTACCAAGACCTTTCTGAAATGACTTTCAGAAATGAGAGGTAAACTGAGGACCTCTATCTGAAATGATAGACTAAGGAACTCCATACACCCTGACTATCTCATTAATGTAAAGCTTGGCGTAGTCCTCTGCCGAGTCTGTAGTCTTAACCGCCAAAAAGTGCACAGACTTAGTAACTCTGTCAACTATCACCCAAATGGAGTCATGCCATCTGCGTGTACGAGATAAACCTGTAATGAAGGCCATGCTGATCATTTCCCACTTCCAAGTAGGAATGTTGATCTCTTGAGTCATACCTCATGGTTTCTGATGTTCTACCTTCACTTGCTGACAATTAGGGAACTTTGCCACAAAATCCACTATATCCCTCTTCATACCATTCCACCAAAAGACTTCCCGCAGACTGCGATACATCTTAGTGGCACCTTGATGAATAGAATACCTAGATTTTTAGGATTCTGTGAATCTTCTATCTCAGCTCACCCACTTTAGGAATACATAATCGACCCTGATAGCGAAGCAAACCATCTCCCCCTTGGGAAAACGTCAATTCTCTGCTGATCAAATACACCCTTTAGTTGAAGCAATATAGGATCAATGTGTTTCTTTTCCTTAACCTCTGCTACCAATGAATATGCTGACCCATTCTGAACTATTACACCACCATCTGATATTTTCATAAGATGAAGTCCTAAGCGAGCAAGTCTGTGAACATCCTTTGCTAGTTCCTTTCTTTCTTCCTCAACATGTGCTACACTACCCATAGATAGTCTACTAAGAGCATCTGCTACTACATTGGCCTTACCAGGATAGTAATATACACTCATATCATAATCCTTGAGGAACTCAAGCCATCTTCTCCGGAGAAGATTCAACTCTTTCTACGTGAACACATACTGAAGGCTCTTATGGTCTGTGAACACATTTACGTGAACACCATACAAGTAATGTCTCTAAATCTTAAGTGCAAACACCACTGCTGCAAGATCGAGTTCATGAGTTTGATAGTTATTCTTATGCACCTTAAGTTGTCTAGAAGCATAAGCTATAACCTTACCTCGCTGCATCAACACACAACCTAGGCCGACTCTAGATGCATCACAATAGATAACATAACCATCTGAAACCTCTGGTAGTGTCAAAACAAGAGTTGTAGTCAACATAGTTTTCAGTTCTGTGAAGCTCTTCTCACAATCATCTAACCACTGAAACTTAACATTTTTTTGAGTCAACTTAGTCAATGGATGAAAATCCTTCCACGAACCTTCTGTAATAACTGGTTAAACCCAAGAAGCTTATGATATCTGTAGGAGAGATAGGTTTGGGCCATTGTTTCACTGCTTCTATTTTTTGGGAATCCACTTGGATCCCTTTGCTAGACACAATATGCCCAAGGAAAGCAACAGATTTCGACCAAAACCCACATTTGCTAAACCTAGCGAATAACCGACGATCTTTGAGAGTTTGCAGGACAACCCTCAAATGATTCACATGTTTTTCCTCATTCCTAGAGTAAATGAGGATATCATGAATAGAGGCGATAATGAACAAGTCCAAATACCTGTTGAACAATGTGTTCATCAAATCCATCAAAGCTGCAGGAGCATTGGTTAGTCCAAATGACATAACTACAAATTAATAGTGACCATACCGAGTTTTAAAGGTTGTTTTCGCGATGTTACTGTCTCTGAATCTAAGCTAATAATAACTGGATCTGAGGTCTATCTTTGAGAAACTACTAGCACCCTGAAGTTCGTCAAACAAGTCATCAATCCTGGGGATGGGATACTTATTATTGATTGTGACTTTGTTCAAATGCCGGTAGTCAATGCACATTCTGAGAGAACCGTCTTTCTTCCTTACGAACAACACCGTTGCACCCCATGGGGAAATACTAGGTCTGATGAAACCCTTAACTAGAAGGTCTTTCAACTATTCTTGAAATTTCTTAAGCTCGGCTGGAGCCATTCTTTAACGAGGAATAGAAATAGGCTGGGTATCTGGAAGGAGATCAATTGCAAAGTCGATTCCCCTTTCGGGAGGAACTCCGGGAATATCTTCTGGAAACATTTATGGGAACTCATTAGCTATTGGAACTGACTCAAGAGTTGGGGTTTCGAAGCTTGAATCCTTAACCCGAACTAGGTGATAGAGATAACCCTTAGAGATCATCTTTCTAGCCTTAAGGTAAGAAATGAATCGACCAATAGGGTTAAGCTACTACCCTTCCATACTAAGATTGGTTCGTCTGGAAATCGAAAACGAATAATCCTATTTCTACAATCGATTGAGGCATAACAGGAATGTAACTAATCCATGCCTAGAATGATATCGAAATATACCATTTCTAACTCTATAAGATCTGCTAAGGTGAATTTCTGAGAGACTGTGACAGGACAACTTTTGTATACCTTTCTAGCTATAACTGGGACACCGACTTTAGTAGAGACTGAGAAGGGTTCTGAGAGAGTTTCTGGACTAACATCGAAGTTGACTGCTATATAAGGAGTTACAAAGGAAAGAGTAGCCCCTGTAACTAACAAAGCATTAACATGTAAGTTAAAAACTCGTAATGTACTAGTGACTACATTAGGAGAATCTTCCTAATCCTAGCGAACCTGAAGAGCATACACCCTATTTTGGCGCTGTCCGCCACCTGTACCAGATGAGTTACCCTACTGAGTCGGGCAACCTGCCAGTGCTGCTGATGTTGTAGACTGAGCTCTACTATTCTTGTCCCCTTGACCTTGTTTAGAAAATGGACAATCTCTAAACATGTGACCATACTGACCACACCCAAAGCATCCTTCCTTTCTTGGAAGGCACTCGCCCAGATGATTCTTACCACACTTTGAACAAGTTGGGTAGGTTTTTGTCCTTGAAACACTCCCCTGGGACTTAGAGAGTGATGCCCTACCTTTCTGATCATGTCGGATCTTGGAGGATGGAACACTAGCTGATGAAGGTGTCGGAGCTAAAGACTTTTGCTGAAACTGCGAGTGATTTCCACCACCCGATTTCTGTTGAGAATACACATAGTTGCCTGTTCAAGCCTTTTTATTTTCCTTAGCATGTTCCCTAAGATTATCCCCCTCAACTTGCTGAGCATGAGTCAGTAGCCTAGAGATGTTCATATTTTCCAGCAACATAACATTCCTACACTCTGTTTTCACTAAGTCGAATACCCCATATAGAAACTTGTTCGTTTGATCCCTGGAATTGGCCACCATGTGAGGAGCATACCTGGAGAGTTTGGTGAACTTGAGCCCATACTCTTGGACTGTCATGTTACCTTGCCTCAAATTCATGAACTCCTGAGCTTTTGCCTCCCTCAACACTCTTGGGAAGAACCTATCCAGAAAGGTCTCACTAAAGCATTCCCAAGTGATAGGAGTTGCTTCTGTACCCCTGTTCTCTTTCCATTGAGTATACCAGATATGAGCTACATCCTTAAGTTGATAAGAAGTCAACTCTACCCTATCATTACCCGTCACTTGCATCACTCCAAAGATCTTCTTGACCTCCTCTATGCAGTTTCAGGGATCCTCACCAATTTGTGATCCTAATAACTAAGGCGGATTCATCCTAACAAAGTCACGAACCCTGGCTGCCACTGATCCACCACTAGCATTTGCAGGAACTGGAACCTACTGGTGTTCTGGTTACTCACACTCTGAGCCAAAAGCTGAATGGCGTTCCAAAACTCAGTATTCTAAACTTCCTGATCCGAGACTGGAGGAGCTGCGTTAGTGTTACGTGCATTCACATTCCTTTTGTAAGCTTTACAAGGAGGCATGATCTGAAAGCGTATAACGTCGAGTTAGAAATGAGGAATTAGATCATACCTTACCCACGATAAGAATATCAAGAAAGTGAAGTTTTCCTAAAACACTTTGCATCCTCCTACTCATTAGATGTGGTGCACTTCATACCCATGGAAAGGACTCTACTTAGTTCAGCTTTTCAGACATCCTAGGACTCTTAAACCTAATGCTCTGATACCAAGTTTTTCACACACTGAAGATACCTCTAAGACGCGGACACGGGACCTAGGATCACGAGTGACCCAAAGCTAACCCTACTGGCATATCATAAGCATACTAAATGAGCTGAAGTAAGGAAATTCTGTGTGGAAGCTAAATCATGAGACAAACTTAAATGAAATGATGGGGAATAACTAGCTGAATATATAAAAACTGAGAGTTTAACGACAACTGAAAGGTCAAACTCAAGTGCTAAAGTTGAATCTAATTATTTCTAAAATAAGCCTCTAACTGACTAGAAGTGCTGGGACATGCCTGAAATAGATCTAGCAAAAACTGAAACTAAAGAATAAAAGCTAAAGAAACATTTATGTCTTCCTCAGAGAATGAGAACTCACTATTCATAATATTGAGCTGAACATCGGGAACCGATCTATGCGTGATATGGAAGCTTAGGACCTGAATCTACATCACGAGAAGATGTAGGGTAGAGCGTCAGTATTTGAAAGGTAATAAGCATGCAAGATAGAGTAAAGCTGAAGAACATACATAACTGAACAAAGCATGTAGCTGAGCAATGATATGAAATAAGCATGATACTATATTGAGAATACTGAACATGAACTAACTAAATACAAGGACCATGTTTATAACATGCTGAGACTGCAATCTGACTGTAACTAATAACATGGTCAATGCAATAGAATTTGACTGTGGTATCTACTAATAACTGACATAAACCCACATGAGCTAAATGTGAAGTCCGATGTATACGTCCATCGAAAGGACCCAATATACCCTGCCAGAGGTATAGAGGCATGACTGGCGTGATCACTAAAATGTAATGCCACAGAGGGGACTTATAAATATATGAGCGCATGTAGTTCTGGGACCATTCTGGTACACTGAACCCTAGTTCACTCGGTCTAAGCCTACTCCCAATTAGAGTGTATATAAGCAATATTATGACTGAAATGCCGAAGTACAGGATAGCTCAATTACTAACATGCAAACTTTGAGAATGCAGCAATTATAACTGATAATGTGATATTCGTAAACTGAAGCATAAATATCTTAAATAACTAACCTAGCATGTGTAATTCATGCACTAAAAGTACTACATGGCTAGGGTTCTAAATTTCATAAAAGAAACTAAGTAATAACATGACAATCTGATTTGATCTATCACTTCATAAATACCCTGCTCTCTTATTCAACACATGAATTTAGTCTGCTTTAATACGATGGCACATCAACATCAACTCCATTCTGGTTAACAAATATATACTCTATCTCATCTTGACTAGCAACTCTTATTCTACCTATAAGGGAAAACTCCTCATCAATAACTTACTAGGTGCATGACTATAAAAACATAGTATGCGTCATCACTATATCCTTTTCTTGGATTACTAAACCTCTGCATACTTTCCTCTAACTCTGGGCTCTTTCACTACTACTGCCCATGATCTCGTAACTCATGCTACCTTTTCGGGTGGAAATATTACCCAAGCTCTAATCATACCTCCTCATACAGATCTCAGCTGAAACAAGGCTTAGAGAAGAAAGTACAACACGCTTTTAACTCAAACGCATGATTCATATGAATATGAGTACATTTTCTCGAACTCAACACTTAACTCACTCCCAGGCTTCTCTTAAGCCCCTCTGAAGTCTTATAACGTCCTCATACTTTGCTAAGGGAAACTCATCGATAAGGAACTAACTTTTCCATTCAACCACTGCTAGTATGAGGGGTAGTCAAATGAATCTGAGAAATGCACGAGTATGAATAAATCTCTGAAGACTTAGCTTTATTGCACGATTAAGAGTAAGTAAGAAGGGAAACTTTTCTTAAATGTTTGTAGTCCCTCATTTATAGAAGTGGGTCCCTCACAACTACAAACAAGATCCTACTTGAACTCTGTGCTCTGATACCAAGTTTGTCACGACCCGAGCCTATACCCTGGACGTGGCCGGCACTCAAGAACCATTGCTGGTCCCCAAGCGAACCCTTATCCTGGCTGACTATAAGCGAGAGACTAACTTCAGCATGCAAAAGCTTAAAAACTAAATATTATTCATGAAACTTACAAATCTTTAACTCAAATAAATAACTCTGAATAAAAATAGAATATTCAAGTAGCCAACAAAAGGCAACTCAAATCTTAAATACATTTAATAAGATAAATGAAACACATTTGTCAACCTCTACTATCTATCTATGAATCCTTTAAATGACAAAGATGGAAGTCAGGACAAGACCCACAACATCCTAACAACTGATATAACTGAAAGGTAAATGAAATCCTCCGGAAGCAAGGAAGCTCACCATAGCTAACTCGAACTCCATGTGGTATCAACGAAGCTTTTATTGATGATCCCGAATACCTGAATCTGCATCATAAAAGAATGCAAGACAAATGGCTCAGTACATGGAATATACGAGCATGTAAGGGGAATTCTAAAGCATAACATAAGCTTGAAACTTGATAAAAAAGGAAACATACTTACTTCTTCTCAAACTTACTCAACTCAAGGAATACTCAAGTATACTCATAATGACTCAAACTTGCTCGACTCAGAAGTAATCAAGGATAAGATACTCAACTCAGTAATAAGGTTCTCAACTCAATGAAATGGGGCCCAACTCAACAATAAGGTACTCGACTCAATGAAGCACTGTTCAACTCAAGATACTCAACTCGAAGGTACTGAACTCAAGATACTCAACTCAAAAGAGTCAACTCATGACACTCAAGGATAAAGCAATAACAAAAGATGTAATATATATGGAGAGATGTAAAAGTGTAAATAGCAACTCAATGTATTGAAAAATACAATAAAACTCAATGTGTAGATAAAAATACAATATAACTTTATGGGAGTTTCTCTAACCGACAACCATCACTATGAGCTATGTGGTGATACAACATCTTTCCCACGCTGCCAGAACTGTCGTATACTTTGCCGTCATATATAATGCCTCAACTAAGTGGATTCACTAGTCTATGCTAAAAAGAACTAAGGAGTCATCTAAAATGTATGATTCTTTCTACCCATGATGACTACATGGTTTATGAAGACTTGCGTTATTATAAACTCGCGTCCCCATATCGGTGCTCAATACTACTCCCAAAATATACTCAACTCATATATTTAAAAACATAAATCTTTCTCTTGAGATAATTGCTCAAGCTACCCTCTTAAAAGAGGTAATTTCTCTTGAAAAGTCTTTTATAAAAAACATATCAGAATCATATTTTAATATGATCATTGATGACTCGGGAAGTCATACTGCATAAACATTGATGGTATATCTAGATACCATACTGCTTAAACATTGATGACATACTCTATTGTCATACTAATCATCTTTTAGAAATTGTTTCTCAAAACTCATCTTTTTCTTAAAAGAGATGGTACTCAAATTGCTCAAAACTCTTTTGGAAATCTCAATATCCGCTCATCTTAAATGTAAAAACATTTACTCTTGGGAATACTTAGTTCCCATCTATCATTTTAAAGAAAATGAACCCAACTCTACTCTTTCTCAACTCAGTGCTCAAGTCTTTAAAAAAAGTTTTAAAACAATTTGAAAAAAGACTTCTTAAAATAAGGTTCATGCCAAATTATGGATGTGAATGACTCAATTCAAGGTTTTCAATAACCATACATAGAACTTGTTGAAGTTTCCCTTTAGTTATTGCAGTAGCTTTTAGCAAAATAAGTTATTTAGTTTGAATAAATTTGAATTCTGAATTTTAGTTAGTTTGTTTATGTTGTTGAGATATTTTAGGTTGTTTAAATTTTAAATTATGCAGATTATGTATTTTTTGTTAGCTATATAAAGCCCCTCAATGCTTAAGAAAATTATTGGAATCAATTGAAATCAATTGAAAGCCATTTTCAATCTTTTTATGCTGCCCCATTTTTAAAAAACACCAACAGTGATATCAGAGCTTCATTGATCTTAAGGGATATGTGAAATCTTCTAAAGAACTACCATACATTTTTAACCCGTGAGGGCAACCTTTATTTAACCCGTGAGGGCTACCCATTTTAACCCATAAGGGCTACCTTTTCAACCGGCGTATTTTTCAACGCACATGCATTTCTAAACCAAATTTTAAACAAAAATAATGGCAAGCAGTAGTCTCTCTTTGAATGCCCCAAAAAATTTCATAGACAAAAACTATCAAATTTGGTCTGTGAGAATAAAATCATATTTTGAAACCTATGTGATATGTGAGGTTGTGATGGAAGAAAAACCTTTACAACCCTTTGCAAATCATACAAATGTTCAGATTAAAGCACTTTCAAAAAAACATTTGCACAAGACAACGTCATCGCATGTGTTTTTGAAGCAGAAAATCAAAAGAAGAAAAAGAAAAAAGAAGAAATTTTGCAAGTTTAAAAACAATGCAAAAATCCAGCATCAACTACCAAAGCAAAAATTGAGGAGGAACATTTTTTTCAATTGCAGTAACTAAAGCAAAGGAGAAGTGTTGAGGTTTGCTTTTAGTTACTGCAGTAGCAATTAGCAAAATAAGTTATTTAGTTTGAATAAATTTGAATTCTGAATTTTAGTTAGTTTGTTTATGTTGTTGAGATATCTTAGGTTGTTTAAATTTTAAATTAAGCAGTTTATGTATTTTTTGTTGGCTATATAAAGACCCTCAATGCTTAAGAAAATTATTGAAATCAATTGAAAGCCATTTCAATCCATTGAGAGACATTTTCAATCTTTTTGTGCTGCCCCATTTTTCAAAAACACCAATAGAACTTAATACTCGAAACTCAACAACTCAGAACTCACAATGATACTACTTATTTCAAGAATGCTCAAATCAGATGGTTCATGGGGAATTATGAGCATGAACTACTCAATTCAAGGACTCAAAGATACTTCTAATCTCAAGATTGTTCGACTTATAAGTTTCATGCAGATTTATTAACATGAACAATTCAACTCTAGTGGCTTCATGGGTAACATGTAATAGTCCCATGATTAGAAATATAATCTTACAAGGAATTAGGAACTCAATACTCAAGACTTGGAACTTGAAGTACTACTCCTCTCAAAGGTACTCAACTGATGGAGTTAATGCAGAAGTTATGGGCATGAATGACTCAACTCAAGGGTCAAAATATCAATATGGGACTTGTGTATACGAATCTTCTCATTCTCATACTTTCTTTATTAAAACTTAGTTCAAATCAATAGTTGATCTCAAAGGATTCACATTTGAACTGAAAGGCTTTCTTGAACTCTACTCTTAACTCGCTCTTGAATGTGAATTATGAATTCAAGAGTCATGGTTCATGATATAAAGAATCTAGGTGATAGTGTAGACTCAAGAATACATTCTCCTCACTCTCATGCTCACTTAATTGAGTCTTGAAACAAATTACTAGATGTTGTAAAAGACTCCACAAAGAGACTCAAAGGGACTTTCTTAGAATGTTCAAAAGAATTATCAAAACTTAACTCTTAACTCTACCTTTAATTTGAATTATGAATTCAAGGTTATGATCATCTTTTGAATGATTTCTAGGTTCTTATAAGTAGTTTAGAGTGATTAAAATCAAAGGGAGTGAAGGTACACTTAAAAGGTGACTCAAACGGGACAACCGACGGAAAAAGTGTAAGGGCAGGCGGCCCTGGCGCGTTCCGAGGGCGGTACGCGAGCCCCAAACTTCAGAATCTGAATATGGGCACACTTCAGGGGTGCCGCCCCAGCCCCTTGGGGGCATCTGGGGCGTGCTGCCCCAGCCTCTTCCCAGGCCAAGCTCGACGAATTTCGCCTCTCGTTTTCTGATCCTAAATCACTTTTAGTCGATTTATTTTCTCATGTTTTCCTTAGATTCAGTTACCCAACCTAGGTACACACTAATCCACTCAAAACAATCACATTCATCTCAAGAAATCATCAAAACCCCAACAAAATAAGATTTAGAATGAACTTCAAGAACACCTATCAAGAACTTAAATCCTTCAAGTTTTGAGAGTTAAATTACGCTCAAACGAACATGTTTGGAATGTGGGTGAACAAACCCAATACTATGGAAGCTTAAATACCTCTGAAGGATCAAACCCATGGCGAAAATCCGCAAACAAACTCAAGAACGTGGACTAACGCCTTGGTCCTCTCCTTTTTTCTCCTCTTTTCTCTTCTTTTTTCTTCTTGAACTCTCAACTTAAACCCTAGGCGTATATTAGGATTATAAAACTGATCCTAGTCATATTAGACCCTTAAAACCTTTCTAAAAATGAATTAAATCTAATTGGGTAAGGAAAAGACCAAAATACCCCTTACTATTTTCGGGTAACTTTCCATATTTGGACAGCCTGACTTCAAAAGGGCCTATCTCATTCATCCGGCCTCTAAACTTAGCAAACTCGGTGGCATTGGAAGGATAATTCAAAGAACTTTCCTATGGTATCTCGTAGCTTACCTAACTAGTCCTGAGTTTGGAGTTATGGCATTTGAATTCGACCCAAAACTCATACTTGAGCATAACTTGCAAAATTTCAGAATTTGCTATTTTCATTCTAGTTCTTTTTGGAACTCAAGGTGCTACATCTAGTGACCTGACCTTAATACTTATGAAATTTGAAATTCCTTAGTGAAATCCTACTCACAATGGAGAATGATTCGAGTCTTAGTTCGAAAAAAATTATGGGGTGTTACACCTTCGAAAAAAGTCACAACTTATCGAAAAAGTCACAAACTAAGTTAGGGATATTATAGTAATTCAACATTCAAGTTAGGAGTTCATGCTTTTAAGGTAATATAGATATAGATAGATATCGATAGATATAGATAATAGAAAGATCGATAGATAGATAATATATATAAGGAAATTTCATGAAACAAAATTAAGGTTTTGAAAAACAATAAAAAAAAATTTTAAAAGTAAGTGTGTTTGGTATGGAGGGAAATATTTTCCATATTTGGTTGGTCCAATATTTTTAAAATTAATTTCTCTAGAAAAAGAAACTCCTTCAAAATTATTTTCCTGATAAAAATAAGGAAAATAAGTTTCATATATAAATATTTGTGGAATAATATATTCTTCACTTGTCACACACTAGAAAATAAATAAGAACCCTATTTATTTACAAACATAACATTGTCCTTTTTGTTGTTTCCTTAAGAGAATGACTGTTAGTAAAAGTTAGCAGCATGTTTGCCTCAATCCAATTATCATGTCTTCATTATGTGGTTTTGAAAGAATTTGACTATGGAGTAAAAGTATCTTCCATTTGAGGTTTGCTTTCTATCTATTTGATATAGAAAATTCATGTATTTTTCCTTACTCCTTTTCAAATTGTTCAGATTTAGATTTCAAGAAAGTTTGATTGAATCTTACTTGTATTCAAATAAACAAAGTTTGATTGAACCTTACATATTGTAATCTAGCAAATATTGAACAACTAAGATTTTGTATTAAAAGAACCCAATCTTATTGATAGAACAAAGCACAAAGTAAATTCTTTCAAGAAATTCATCAACTACTTGGGGCACAAATTCTTCTACTTAAAGATCTAATAAAATATGAAAAACAAATGTTGGGATATTCAAATTCTACCAAGGCCTCTCCCTCCTGTCGTTGCCACCACTGTTTGCACCGGATCCATGACCCTCGTCATATCCCATGAACTCACCAAATTCACAATTACTAGCTCCACCACCAACATGGAAAACCATTGTTTGGGATATTCAAATTCTACCACTATCATCTCTGCGACATCTCCCTCCTTCATTGCTGCCACCGTTTGCACCATTACTAGCTTTGTTGTCGTCACCAACTAGACTTCCCACAATTAGTTGAAACTTGTGATGCCAACACCAATTTAGGTTGTTCAGAAAATATTCTCGCTTGTATTTTTCCTTTGGTGTGAATAATATACTTACTTTCTCCTTTGTTCCAAGGTCTCCTCCAAGATTGAAGAATCTATTTTTTCTTTTTGGGGAGGAGTCTTCTTTTGACATCCCAACATCCTTTCATTTTAAAATTATTGATGTTATAAGAATACATAAAATATGTATTAAAAATTTACCACCAAAAAATTATAGTGCAACTACAAAATTAGTCGCCAAATAGCGTATAGCTAACAACTATATTTTTATAATTTGTTGTTAATCCGTTAATAAATAAGATTATAATGATAACTTTTTTTTGTTCTATGATGAGATTTATCAATTTAGAATTATTATATTTTCTATAGTGGTTTTCTGTATAAAAAATTGTTGTCTAATAGCGAGCGTAATATTAACTTACCTTTTTTTGTGTTTGACATCCCTATTCATAAGGTTGTTCATTGCTTCACCAAGAATCTTTTTGACCTCCCTCTGACCATGGTTGTTGCTTTTCTATTTCTTTGTTGCAGGCTTCCTTTTCAAGATAGAATGTTTAGCTTTTCTGTTCATGGAATGCTTTTTAATAGCCCCAATATTTGGATAAATAAAAAAATTAATAAGAATAATGTAAATGTATTTGCGTCTTAACATGACAATAAATGTCAGTGTCATATAGTTAGGAGGTCGTCATGGAAATCACTTCTTGCAGAAATGCAATGTAAGAGTTTACCTCTTTTACTCCAGTGGCTTCTTGATCAACTTCAAGCTTTGATAAACCCCTGAACACATAATTTCTTACCTCCACAATAGAATGATATTGTTTGCTCTTATGATAGTAATACTGCAATCCAACAAAGATTTTTTTTAAGAACTAACTATATATCTGATTTTACAAAGTACAAACTACACACATTACAAAGTAATTGTAGTACTAGCTCTCGTTTTCTTGATATATCATTGGTTAGAGATTCATTGGTCCTTAATTAGGATAAAAACTAGTAATACATAAAATTTCAAACAACTAAAGAAAAAAAATCCAAATAAGTTTAAATGTGATAGTATAGTTGTAGTTTACTAGTCTAGTTTGAAATAAGAAAATAAAGTGTAATTATCGCCTAACATACACAAAACAAATGTTATGATTCTATTTTTTGTTTTATTTTTTCAGGAAAAAGAAAAGATAAAACAAGAAATAATATAATTAAGTGGACGGTTCACGATATTGGTAGTGATCAATAAATCCAACCAATTGTATTTACCATGTCAAATGCTTCAGATCCATTTTCATGTTGTCTTTTTTCAGCTACCTATCCATGTAACACATCTCCTTGTATTTACAGTTAAGACAGTCATGACCCAAACCGTCGTGATTGGAACCCACACTAACTATCCGATAGGAGAACCACTACTACAACCCAAACCAAGTAACTAAACTAAAAACGAAGCATTTAAGCATATGAAACAAGTTAAATACTAAGGAAAGAAATAGGGAGTTCCCATAAACTCCAACAAAAGTCTAACAATGAACTAAAAAATGCAGAAGAAATAACCTAGAACCTGTAAGTCAATGTACCAAAACATCTAAAGTTCAACAAGTCTAAACAAGAAGGGACACAACCCCAACTAATGAACTAATAACTAACTATAAAAGTCTAAGCCCGAAATGGTGGACATAGACGAAAAAGAACCCATGGCAGCCCGGAAGAATTGGCTCACCCTTGAATTTGAACGATCACTAATTTTCTAAACGAGGTCTGTCAATATCCGCTAGAAGATGCCTTGAACAAAAATAAGAGCAAGTGCAGTATCAGTACACAACCACAGTGTACTAGTAGGATCACACAGCTATCCCACTAAGTGTAACATACATTAGTCAATACAACAATATAATCACATGCATATATCGAACATATACAATATCATCGACATTTATGAACAACGAACAACTTCACATTTCTCAAAATACACAATTATGACAAGTCATTGGTCCTCTCATGGAACCCAAACCCAAACACTTAGCATACCAGAACGTGGTACCCGATCCAATGATTATGCTGAAACATGGCAATCGATCCCATAATTATTCCGGAATGACGCAATCGATCCAAGTTAGTTATGCCGGAACGTGGCGGCCGATCCATTCAACACACCACAAGCACAATCACAAGTATATCCTCAAGATCATACAATTAAGTCATGATTTCATGGTAACCATCATTCATCTATCTCATTTACAACAAGTGTGATCAATAATGCAACATTCATATACATATATGTATCATAATGAAGCAAGAACAAACATACATCACACAATCATAGAATCACAACCATCACCTACCTCGAAACAAGCTTGAAACCCTAAGAAACTTGATCCTTCCCTTTCTGGATTCGCTCCACTTGTTCTTGGTCTACAAACAATCAATATAATATGGGAATAATAAACAATCAATAATTACCCGAATTACTAACAATACTAACAACTCTAGATCATACCCGTGATCCCAATTATCTCAATTAGGGTTGTTTCCACCATAAATTCTAGATCAAAACCATAACCCATCGATATTTACCCATTAGAATACGTTCTACGGATCGAAAAATTGATTCGCGGAGTTAAAGACTTACATTTAGCCTCAAGAATGGTGGAAAACTATCGAGAGTCACCTGGGGTTCGTTCCTTCGCTCTAAAGATCGAAAAGTGCAGAATAAAGTCGTTTAGGGGCTTATTTACGACTTTAAGTCGCATCTTGCCCACCACAACGGCCCTCACCCCGCTATAGCGTCCCCGCCAGAGCGACAAAACCCAGTGCCAAAGCAGCTTGCGTGAAACAGTGAGCTATTTTAATAAATCCAAGACCCCCATTTCACAACACACCTCTAACCAATGACACTCAGAAAATCCCCTTCATGCTAAGATCGATTTCGGGAGTTTTACTCGCTGGAATTCAATTCTGTAAAGTCGTACGGATTCCTTAACAACTTATCTCACTAGTCATGTAACCAAAATCATAATTAAATGACATAATTGATACCAGATTTCCCTACACCTTAATGACTCCGATTTAGTCCATATCTGGACTAGGTTGGGAAATTTCAAGTGACTACAAAATAGTTTTTCAACCTAAAAACTTTTTTTCGTTGGCTTTTCTATAACGACGCAACCCGATCGTTACAAAGACGATCACAAATTGGTTATTCTATAGGATTTTTACTAACCGCTTGTGGATTATAAATGGTGTAACTGTTAGCTTCACCTTTAAAAGGTTCAATTCGGAAGCTAACATTACGAAAGACTGATCTTTTCTTCTTCTCCTAATCAATCATGTTTTCAGATACTCTCAAAGGAATTATAAGAAACATAAAAGTAAAGAAAACTCAAGAATAATAGTTGAGAAATAATGTGGTTTGAGGCTTGAATATCGAGGACTATATATAGATAATTAAATTGAGAAGATGGAAAGTAATTTTGAAAATAGATAAGGATAAAATTAATAAGATATGATTGCTTTAAGAATTTTTTTTATGATATTTGCATATTTGGTCAATAATTATTTATTATTTGTAGAAGGTGACTCTTTTATGAAAAAAATTACGATATTTGGATATTTGGTCAATACTTATTTATTATTTGTAGAAGGTGGCTCTTTTAGGAAAAAAGTCAGGAATTTTGGACATTTGGTCAATACTTATTTATTATTTGTTGAAGGGGGAATGGTTGAGGAGACACTTATAGTTATTCTGATTTGACTAAGCTTATGTGACATTTTGTTTTGCTGAGTCTGATAAAATGTGTGGTTTCACATGTTTAAAAGCGAGTGAACACAAAGGTTTGAACTAAAAAATATTTAAAAATTTATAGGAGTGGGGCTTTGGA